>JAUZNJ010026211.1:0-16704 GCA_034780135.1 Jordanella pulchra | reverse complement strand
AACATTTACTTGCTTGTCAAATATATAAAGAATCACAGTGTCTTAAATTAGTACTTCATTTTCTACCTAAACTGATTTTAGCAAGACCTTAAAAGCTTAATTTTCAAATAACAAAACTATATCAAACTAAATATTTTATTGTAATACTGTTGAATCATTTGTCTTTTCTTTTTATGACTTCATTTTATGTGTAGAATAATTGAAGAGGTGAAATCTGTAGTTTCTTATCTGATTTCAGATTGTTTCACAGCTCAAATGCAGTTTTTTTATGAATTAATGTTAATACATAATGGTTTAATATTTATTTAGCAATTTAGCATGCAAAGCAACAAAAAAAAATTGTTTTTTTACATGGAAAGCAGAGCTGCTACAGAATAGTGAATCACAGTCAGGCAAGACCAGTTTAGCTAGTAAACCTTTATATTCTCCTAACTATGTTCCTCTTGTTTTTCCAGGAAAACACTAAAAGGTAAAAGCAAACAGTTCTTTTCCTGCTGTTTTATAGGTATTTTAATTGCTTTCAAAGTTATAGAGGTGGGTTTTCCCTCTACGTTTTGTGAATGTGAAAATAGCAGGTCATCGTCCTGCTTTTATTAAGGAGACACATCACAAGATATTATTACAAGATATTATTTTTAATTAATTATTAAATGATGAAATTGGGCAAACATATCTTGATCAACATTCCCTTATGAACACTGTCTAAAATATTGCTGTGTAGTAATATGTTAATATTTTTAATATTAAGCCTACCTTTTCTTTCTAAAAACAACACAGTTCCACTCAAAGTTGCGACAATGAGACAACATTCAACTGTTATGATGGACATTACTCCAATAGCTTTTGTGCAATCACAGTCTGGGAAACCTGAAGGAGAAAGGTATTTTATTAATCAAAGTTTTTATTCAAACCCAACTCAACAAAAGAGAGAACTTTAGGTTTGTTTCTCAGATGTCCGAAACATTTTCCTGACAAGTTTTCTGCTACTTACTTGTGACGCTTAACTTGTAGTTCACAGTTTGACTCTTTTCTGTAGCTACATTCTTTGCAGTGCAGGTGTACGTCCCACTGTTAGAGCTTCGGCTCGAATGGATGACAAACACTGCTTTATGACAGTTGGTTGGTTTTCCATTAAAAAGCCAGGTGAACCTTGCTGATGGCACAGACATTGTGAAGTAGTCGAGCATGTATCCTCAAATCTGGCCCTTGAGGTCCATTGTCCTGCACATTTTTGATGCATCTCTACTTCAACACCTGAATACCATTGGTAAATTATCTTCCCAGTATGTTCTCTAGAGTCCTGCTATTATGACTCAGGTGTGTTAAAGAAGGGACAGATCTAAAGGGTACAGGACACTGGACCTCGAGGACCGTAATTGAGGAAGCCTCCTGTAGAGTATTGTGAAATCTGAGTCAGGCCCTTTAATGGATGAGTTATAAGGTCCATCTGTAACACAGTTGATGTCAGAGAAGTCAGTGGTGGAAATAATGTGGTTTGACTTCAGTTTTATAGAGACTTTTTGGTTGTGTTTGAGCTAACACCCTTCAGTTTGAGTTTCGTGTGTAATTTAAATTTGTCTGGAAAAACGCCTTCATAAAACAATGTAAGTTTTATTTCTTGTGGTTACATTTTTAAACAAGGATCCAATAAGAAAACCCTCTAGTTATGTGACTCATCAAATACATGTAAAACTTCTGATTCAGGGACTTTATGAGGCTGCAAAATTTTGTCTTTTTCCAAGATTAATGCAGCATACCTGGTTGCACTGACTACAACAACACACTAAGAACTAAAGATAAATAGTTAGAAATTAAATTCATTGTAGAAACAAAGGAATTAGACCATTGACTTATATTTCATATATCAAACAATAACAAGTAAGATTTGCACAAAACTCACATTGAATGAATAGACGAGCAAGAAGAACAAAAAAGAAGAGCAAAAAAACATGGAGTTAAAACCAAAATAATCTAGAACTAATTTAATCAATGGTTAAAAAAGACCAGATCCAACTTAATCTGCACAAATATAGCAGAAGTTCTGGATGTTTGATATCTCAGGGTTTTGTTATTGAAGGCTTGGCAGGTGTAGTTTGACTCATCGTAACATTCATCAGTCTGAGCTTTGCTCAAATATGAGGCAGCTTGTGTCCATTCAGAAACCACATAAATTCAGCCCAAGGTTGAGACTCAGCTAAAAATATAAAGGTGATGTCCGACGCTTCCTCAAAGTATTCCTGAGGTGCAGACACCTTCAAATGAATATTTTCTGGGCCATGTGGAGAAATAAAACGCAGCAATTACATAAATGCAGTTCTGGAAACCTCCAAATTGAATCTGTCTTGGTTGAGAGTTAAGTGATCATTATAAGGACTGCAAACATACTTTAAATGGATAATGGTATAATTAAAGTAAATATAATTACTATCCTCTCTGTACTAGTTGAACACAGCAGCTGTTATAAAGCAGGAAGCACAATCAGAGTAATTTAGACGACACAGCCTTTTAAAATGCTGTAGTATACATAATTACAGCTGTAAATGCCTTGCATTTGCATCCAGATGCTGAAAAAAGCTGAAAAAAATACACATTAGAGTGGCTCACAGCTGATGGAGAGTTTCAATGGACGACTGCTGGAATTACTGAAATTATTGAACATATAACATATGAATGGCCCCTGGTCATTGCAGGTCACATTCATTATTGTAAGCCTGGAGCCCTCATCAGTGATCTGAACTCTGTCACTGGCTGTAATCACCGTGCTGCTGTTCATCCAGAGGAAGATAGGAAACGATCCTGAGGAGCAGGACAGGCTGATGGAGCTGTTACACTCGAACAGATCATCACTGTTAGGAGTTATCACCGTCCCTAGTCGTATCGGGTAACACTGCCTATAGAACTCAAATGTATCTGAGGTGTTGGTATTAACAGTTACATTTGTCACTGATGCTGCAAAAAGTAAACATAATGTTATTAATGTAATCTTTAGATGTATTTTATCTCCATAAAGACCAATAATTTATACTTTGCCTTATGTCTTCTTGATTAAACTTTTGTATTATTTCAATAAAGTTTTAATCACAGTAAAGGGAAAATAGAATGTTTTATAAGTCAGAACACCTCATACTCTCCTGTGTCACTGACAGACACCTTTCTGAGCTGCAGGGAACCAGTAGATCTGAAGACAGTGATCCTGTCCGCATACACTGGAGTAGTTATGTTGTCAAAAGCTGAGCTCATCATGTTAGTGTGAGCGCCAGAATTTCCAGCAGCTGGAGTGGCAATAATTCGGGGTGGCAAAGGTCACACCTAACAAATCAATGGCCATCCCTGTCGCCACAATGGGAAGGCCTCTGTCTCTTTTATACTTCATTACGAAAAAAGGAAACATTTGGACACTAATTAAAACACACTCTTTTATTTCATCATGCTCTTTGTGAATTAGTGATTACTATAACCCCTAGTGGTTGGACTGAGGTTTGGACATTTTGAAGCAGTTAGATGCCTAAATTACCCTGTGTGGAAATTATAATATATATGTTATTTTAATCTAGTTTAAGTTTCTTAGTGTTCTTCATATTTCAATAATGTTAATAACAAAAGTGTTCATTTTTTAATTTTTTGTTTAAAAACATACATATATCTTTACATATATATATATAATATCACCTTATATCACATTTCATGTTTATTAATTTTAAACCACTAGAGGGAGACCATCTTTAGCTTCTGCAGATTTTTATAAAATAAGACATTATTACCACTAATGATCCTAAAGAGTTCATTAGATTTAAATACATGGTAAAAAGTATTTCACTCAGTGACAAAAACAAAATTATATTCTAGCTTTTGCATTTATTAATTGTACAAAGAGATCAGAAATATCACAAATATTTTGGGCACTGGAGAAATTATTTTATTACAAAAGTAAAGGGTAAGCTTGCAAAGAAAGGCTTTTAAAATAGTCACAGTCATAATAAGTTTATCTCTAGTTATAATAAAAATTGATTTTTATTGTCAAAATAGTTTTCAGTAAATGTTTGCTACCGTTCTAAGATTTAAGAAAAGCTTTTCTGTTCACATTTCTATTAAAGAGCTCAACAATTACTAAAGATAACTGGACTCCTAATTTTTCTTAAGAAAACTAAAGCTCTCGAACATCTGTACAATGTATTAGGTTACTGTCCACTCCTGAATGTGTTATTAAAACATTCAACACTTTCAGAGCCCTTATTGAAAGATGTCCTTTATGGCTGTCCATATTTAACCCTTTAAAATATTTCGATCAAATCCAGAAATTTAATTTTCTTGAAGCAGAGTTTAAGTAATATGTTAGTCAGACAGAAATAGTACATTACAAAAGGGCCGGGTCTGCTGTTCTGTGGGGTTTGATTTCACCACATCGTCAGAAATACATGCTGTGGGTCAAAATGCTAAAATACTTTATTGCAGATTCTATGTGTTATTTATACACAGAAAAAAACTGTTTTCATTTCATTTAATGAATTTAATGGAGATGGATCACACCTATTCAAACCTCTCACACACTTGCAGTCAATCATTGCCCTCGACTATGAGAGGGCTGGATCTGTTGCTGAATGACTCATATGACTCAGATCGTCACTTTAGGCAGACGGGCTGATTTGTTAGGCAACAACGCGATATAATACTTACTTTATACAGTATATAGTTTATATTCTCATATGTAGGATTTAATCTAGAGGGTGAATATGTTTTTGTCTTTGCAAGTTTAGCTCAATTTCTTTTCAATATTCTGGCCCAAAATGGTCTGGTGTTAGATTCCACTATAGAACCAGACGGTTCTATTTTGCAACAGTGGAATGTTGCCAGTGACCTTAAAGGGGGGTAAACACTGATATGTATTACTAATTATTATACATTGTTTGGGCTATACTCCTAGTGGCTAATAGTTACGCATTGCTGCTTAAATACATCTGGTTACAGAAAAGAGTGAAAATAAAAAAATGTTAAAGAGTCTTTGAGGTCACAGGTTATTCAAATTATAGCAACATAATATTTACTGTGTTTTTCAGTTCAGTTCAATTCAATTCAATTCAAATCAATTCAATTATACTTTATTGATCACCGAATGGAAATTCAGTTTAGAATACAGTTTATCTCTTAAAATTAAAATTATGATTGTTTCGCTTGCTTATTAGTTGATATCCTTCATAAAACATTTTCTTTGCAGCCTTGGAAATTGGCAAGCTTACAAAAAGCTATGATGGAAAAAAATGACGGGACACATTGGGCAAAAAGAATATAATAAAACAGGGATTATTGTACATTTTTTATTCAACACCACAATGGCATTCTGCTTCCAGGTGAATATGGAGTTTCAAGTTTTCTTCATTCTGATCAAGTGAAAATAAGGACAGAGCAAAGACTGGTTAATATAAAGAATAACTTGACAATGTATGACGTATTTAACATGTTCAAACTCACCATGAAGAAGCAGAAATGTGCTGATTTTGCGGTCTTCTGTTATAAATTATGGATTCATACACATTTTCTTCTAGTAAAAAATAAAAAAGATTAGTTTACAAAGATTTGTCTTTCTTCTGTTTATAAACATGATTATTGTGGACAGGTGATTTATTCTAATAATGTAAAACATTTCCTTTTAATTTATGAAGCACATGAACTACTTATTACCTACTACTACTTGTTGTACACTTCCTATCCTGAAATATAACCTTGAGAAACTGACTCTAATAACTACAGAGATATGATATTGAGGATATAGTGTTTTATTTGTTAGTTCTTCTGCCAATCAGTTGATAATAATAATAATAACTACTGTTACGCCTGGATGACATATTCATACTCACTTGTTTTCACTGAATTTGGTTTAGGTTGGACCTTTTTCCTAAAAATTGGAAACAAAATGAATCAACTGTTTACACTGTGAGACACAAAGCATGATAGTTTTAAAGGCCTTCTGCTAAAATCTGGTCAAACAAAAAAGGGAAATTAACAAATCATATTGTCAAGAGGCTCACTTTTGTTTAACAATCAGAAATACTCCAACTGCTACAGCAGCAACAAATACTACACAACCAATTACTATCCCAGCAATGGCTCCACCTGAGAGAACTCCATGGCGATTCTCTGAAGATGAAATAAAGAAAATAAGGATATTTTACAAAGAAAACATTTGTCTCTTTCTGTAAAATCTAACTTTTAAAATGAAATATGTGTCCATAGAGTATATTGTATTGAAGACATGGTCAAATTTGAAAAACTAAAAAAAAACTTTGAGTTAAAAGTTCATTAAACTTTATATCCAAATGAACAAGACATTTTAATGTCTAATGCAACTATTTAGTCTTACCTTCTACATAGATGTAAATAGGTAGAGATGTTTGATATCTTAATGTTTTGCTGTTAAAGGCCATGCAGTTGTAGCTTCCTGCATCACTCATCCTAATATTTACAATGCTCAGTTCTGATTCAAAATTATGTATATTTTGTCCATTCCCAAACCATCTAAAGATGGCAGCAGGTCTGGAGTCTGCTGAGCAGGATAACTGAATATCTGAACCTTCTTTGAAGATGTTGGAAGGAGGTGATATTGTCAATGATACTTCTTCAGGGCCATCTGTAATGTGCAGAATGTGTAAAAAATGAATAATAGAAAGTTTAAAACATAAATCTCTCTGCTTCAAATATGCATAAACCAAATGAGGAATGTGTTGTAATCAAAGTCCACAGAAACTTACAATTAATGGGGATGTTTACTGGATCACTAAAGGCTTCACTGAAATAATTGTACACAAAACACCTCAGTAGTTCCAGATCAGAGAGGGATACATTGAATATTGTCAGAGTGGATCCTTCATCAGTGATCTCAACTCTGTCACCGACTGTGACCTCAGAGCTGCTGTTCATCCAGAGGAAATAAGGAGAAAATCCAGATGCAGAGCAGAAAAGACTAATGGAGCTGTTGAATTCAATGCAGTCTTCACAGTTTGATTTCACAGTAATATTTGAAACACCTGCTGTGGGTCAAAAAATAAGAGAAAATGTACATGTCAGTTTTAAAAAAGCAGTCTGTTTTTTCATTTATATTTATATATATATATAATAGTAAGATGGATATAGATAGATAGATAGACAGATAGATAGATAGATAGAGAGAGAGATTTATTTCAGTATAGGATGATTTATTAGAAATAAGTTGTTTGTTAGTAATTGGTCTCTTTCACATCTTTTAAATGCTCTAAGGTTTAATACATCTGCAAATTCACATTGACATTATAAATCCAACAGTTTTCCTTTTCTGGCTGAATAGTCCTGGTTTTCTATGTGTATCTGTTTATTTAGCCTTTTTTTTAGAAATCACACAGCCATTAAACTTAGAATTTTTTCTTATTCAAACCAAATAATTTCTATACTTACCAAGTACTGGCACAGCAAAGGTCGTGGATATTTGATTTTCAAAAGTTTTGCTGTTAATGGCCTCACAGCTGTAGTTTCCACTCTGATTCATCTGAATGTTCATCAGTCTGAGCTCTGATCCAGTTTCATTCAGCAGGTCTCCATTCAGAAACCACTGAACTTTGGCCACAGGTCTTGACTCAGCTGAACAGGACAGATGGACGTTTAAACCTTCTTCATAGTAATCTCTCAATGGAGACACCTCCAGCTGTAGGTTTTCTGGGCCATCTGATAAAAGAAAACCACACGTTGAAAAAAAGGATAGAACAGGTTAATATCAAAATGTTATTCAGTCTCCTTATTTCAGGCCATTCTTCAGTTTTAGCAGTTCTCTTTCAAATTTTCAAATCTGTCCTTGTAATTGTAGAAGTATTTCTATCTGCAACTCTTTTAGTAAGTCTATACAAGCTTGACACTTTTAAAAACTGAAAGGATGGATATTTCTAATGATAAAATTGTATGGACACCAGATGTGACAGTTTTCTAATATTTGGTTCTTATTTGGATTATGTTCCAAACATTGACTCTGCTTATCTTGTATAAGTAATAATTTGTATGTATTTGTTAATTGTCCAAATACTCACAGCTGATGAAGACACTGACTGGATCACTGATGTCCACAGACACTGGATTAGAAACAAGGCACCAGTATGTTCCATGGTCATAGCGAGACACATTGACAAAAGTCAGAGTAGATCCTCCATCGGTGATCTGAACTCTGTCACTGGCTGTAACCTCAGAGCTGCCATTCATCCAGACGAAGGAGAGAGATGATCCAGAGGAGGAGCAGGAAAGATTGGCAGAACTGTTGAACTCAATCAAATCCACACTTGGTGGCACTACTGTTACCCTCGATACTGGCTCTGCGGGTGAAAAAAATACTGAAATATTCTTAAGATGCCATAGTTTTATCAACAAGTAAAAAAAATATAGATCAGTCACTTCAAACTGGATCTTTTCAACATTTAAACTTTAGGTATTCTAAATATTTTCATTTTTAACAATAGGTTTTAAATGAAATTTCATAACAAATACATTGAGATGTTAAGGTCACACTTTTGATACTTTGAAAAGAAAGACTTTGTGATTTTACAAGTACAATTAACAATCCAGCCTTTGTCTAAAAGTAGAAAAGGAGGCTATCAATACACGCTAAGTGCTATATGTTGATCTGAAATATCACTTCATCTCAAATTAAGCTAATATAAGGTAATATTTGGGGCAAAATTCAGACTAATATTGGACATTCTTTATACAGGAGATTCAAAGAGGGATTCGTTTTTGTATCTTTATTCTTGCTAAGGTTAGGGTTGGGGTTACCCTAACCCTTACCCTTTGTAAATAGGAGAAAAATATGTGGGGATTATAGATAAAGTCCTATTATTATATTGAAAATCCTCTAATTTTGCCATGCTTTAGTACAAAATAACAAGTCAAAACTGTTTTTATAAGCACCATTCAAAGTAAAAATTTCTTAGAAATAAAAAAGGTATTTAACAAGGCTTACTAGACTGAGTGTGATGGATCAAAAGTCCTGTTACTTGTAGAAACATGAGTCATAAACGTCAGGCATTTTCCTGCTCTTAAAACAGTCAAATTGATGGTTAAACAAACTGTGTGATGACAGATTGCTGCCTGATTGCATTAAATACTCTAAACTAAATTTGGGACAGAGCTAAAGCCTAGACATTTTCCAGAGTTAAGGGGCATGTAGTGGTCACGCAAAAATAAACTTTTTGGGTTGATGGAGACAGCACTGACAGAGCTATGAGGAGGGGGATATGGTAGATTTTAAAGGAGAGAAAGGTCCTGGTGTCCTGTTAGCATAAATAGCATCATGAGAGGGAAAGAACAAGTCAGAACAAGTCAAGTAATTTGTGTCAACTGAAGGATTCGTTAATGGGTACTGCAGGCTTCAGCTTAGTGATATCAACAATGTGCAGTGCAGAACAGAAAGGAGAGGGTTTTGATTTAAACCATCAGATCTGCATTTTCTTCACTTAATATTAAGAACTGCTTCAGGCGATGAAGAGGGGGACAAAAATAGGTCCTCTTCATCCAGAAATCATAGCTTCTGTCCAAGTGGAGTTTGAAGTAAGGGTGGAAGTTAGTGGGATTGCTCAGAACTGCTGTCTTCCAGAGGGGGTTTCTGTGCTATACTGTGATTGTTTTTACAGGCTGGCAGAAAGGAGGCCTGAAAGTCATGGAAAAGGGCATTAAAAATGTTATTTTCTGTTTATCTGATTTTGTTTCTGAAGATCAGAAAAGGGACAAGCTTCCAGTAATACAGTGAATGACAAGAGGCAGCCAAACATTTTAAACAGTTTGAGGATTTCAGAAAACATGATGACATTCTGAATCTGTTGCTGTAAGGTAATCAAAAGACATTAAAAACATGAAAAGTCTTAGAGATAAAAAAATGACATCCATCTATTAGTGATAAAAAGGAGTAAAAACAATAATATTTACTTTTACATAGAAATCTTAGTAGACACATCATATTTTTTATCCCAGTGTCAGTACTATTTACCAGACAAGAAACCTAAGAAAAATATTGAACCTGATTACATTTCCATCATTATATAAACTTTTATGCAATATATTCTTAAGTTTGTGAGCACTATACAACAGAACTGCCTTTTTATGATGCATTGTAATAAATTTGGCACAAAAAATGGTTAAAACTTTATGAGTTAAGCTTTCAAAAACTAACGCATGAAGATACTAACCATATATGTCCAGTCGAGTGGATCCTTCTTGTTGAACCTCTCCAACTGGTGAAATCGTAACTCTGTACTCTCCCCTGTCGCTGAGTTCCAGATTCCTCAGCTCCAGAGAACCACTATTTCTGAAAAGTGTGATCCTGCCTTCATACTCTGGTCCAGTAATGTTTGCTGTAGGTAGTGAGGATATTATTTGTCTGGTATTATTAAAATTCCAGACCACAGAAAGAAATAATTCTTCTGTTGGAATCAGATTTGTTCTGAACATCACAGTCCCTCCAACTGATGCATTCAGAGGGCCGTCTGCAAGCAAGCCAGCTCCTTCAGATAAACCTGGAGGAGACAGTTTAAGGATTGTTTAGTTAAAGCACAGAAAATGCTCACCTGTAGATTACATCAACACAGAAAGCTAGTTTGAATTGTCAAATATTTTACATTCAACTTTTAGTTCATAGAAGCTGTGACTACAGTCAGTAAAGTGTGAGAACATTTGGTTAGTTTTTATGTTTTTCTTTTGAATTTCTGGTGCTCATGCAGCCTTATAAAAACAAGCAATGGAAATTGCATTTATGGAAACAATATAGGTATATTCCTGCTCATGTTCAGCATCATACATTTTCTGAAAACAGACTAAAGAGGTAAAAGCTCACCTGAGATGACTCCAAGTAAAACTAACAATTTGAAGATGGTCTTCATTTTTGTTCTTCTCTCAGGGACTGCTGTTGGCCTAAATGAGGCAATTACGAATAGAAGTATAAGGAAGTGAATTTCATATCTCAAACAGGTTCAGTCATATTCATATAGTAATCATTAACATCTGCTTGCTTTGATTCTCTTAAGATGCTTTAGGAATCTGGTATCATAAATGTAATAGAACTAACAATATCTTTATATATATATATATGCTTCATAAAATAAAGCAGCTAAAGCTGAAATTTGGTTTTTTAGAAGCAGTTAATGTAAAAATCAAAATTAGCTTATAGTTCATAGGAAAAGGCTGGCATAAGCTATGAAGGAAAAATGATGAACATTTTCTAAGAGCTTTGAATTTATTTTAAGCTGCTATAATTAACATTCAGAGTTTCATTTTTTTCTGTTTTATTTCTAATTAACTAAAGTTATTTAATCTTTCAGTAAAATAAAGAACTTAAAAGGTACAGTCACTAAAATGAAAAATATCAAACAAATCATCTACAGAACAGTAACTGTTTTCCAGTTTGAAATGCTTTGATTTTAGAAATGTGTGAAGCAGCAATAATAAAACCAGAAACAATTTTAAAAAATCTAACATTCAAATTAGTGCTTAAATTTGAAAAGATATAGATGAACAGAACATTAACATAAAGTCACCATTCGTGGCTTAGCAGACTTTAGTACGAGTCATGAGTTCTTCCAGTACTTCGATCCCATCAAGTCATAAATAGCCTAACGGGAAGCCATAAAATCTGAATCGCTGAAAGACTTAATAACATATTCCTGTAATTTATACTGAAGGAAGTTCATAAAAGAAACAAAAAGTAAATCCATATTTATTTGTGTTTAGGATTTGATCAAGCCATTGTAAGACCAAATTATTATACTTTCAAATCTTAAATATTACCATAAAAATGTATCTATCATTTTTTTACAAGGATAATTTCTGTGCCTATGGACATAGAAATATATAAAGTACCTATTTTCTGGTGAGTGAGTTACACCTTGTACCAGGTTAGACAGCCTTCTGACTCCAGGGCAGAGATTCAACAGGATGTTTGCATCGTTCCTCACAGATTTTGGTCCTCATTGGATTATCATGACGTCTATGATGGTAATCTTTTATTGCAGCAAATCCTAAAATTGCTCTCTCGATCTAATATCTGCTGTATGTTGGGGTCACTGGAGTCTTGTTATATCTTCATGTGCAACATACTGTTTTAAGATGAATTAAACCCTGAAAACTGATGCCCCAACCTGTTTGGAGTTGCTATCAGAGGAAAGGTAAACTGTTGTCATGAAGGGATGGACATGTTTAAAAACCAAACTTAACCTGTGAGGTTTGGTGTTTAAATGTGCAAGAAAATATTCTGCAGTTTATTGTATCATTATAGGTCTGAATCATCAATAACAGTAACCAGATCCTTGCTGTTCAGTTGCTGTTACAAATTATGAACTTATCATCGGAATGTCACAAATCAAATAAAGACTTATCAGACCAGGAAATTATTGTTCAAATGTGCTGTTATTGAACTGTAACTTGAATCATAACTTATTTTTTAATGGCAGAAGTTTCCTTTAAAGTGATCCAGTGATTATGAAGTTTAGCTGCTTTATGGTTTGATGTGTTGCTTGTCATGAGGGTTTTTATACCTTGTTAAAACCACAGTCTTTGATATAATAACTATTAAAGCCTCCTCATTCATTCAATTTTGACCTTTTTATGATCTTTTTTATTATCTAAAAACAGTTCCTTATTCTCCTGGCCAACGTGACTGGATGTATCCTCTTTTTCATTGTAGACATTTGATCTTTTATTCAAAATCCTTCTTCTGCTGTGAAGCTGGATTGGAATAAGGTTTAGTACTACCTGTTCTTAATACTACAAAACTTAACCCAATCTATTTTCACATCAGAAGGACTTTGTATAAAAGGTGAAAAGACATGCAGTCATGCTGACCAGTAGAATAGAGATATGTTTTGAGATGATTGAAAGGTAAATGAATATAGTTGAATAAACAATTGCTACATCCAATGGCTATTGTTCTAAACTGGTGCACAAACTCTGACAAAATACACTTTATATATTCTACCAGCTGACTTCTATTAAAGCTTAAAATTGTATTATTTATTAGACTTTGACACAATTGATGTTTGAGTAAAGGCCAAATTTTCTTCTATGGATGACGCTGCAGCTTCATGTGAAAATCTGAAAATCAGGTGTGAAATTAAGACCTTTGAACCAGATTTGGTCCTTGGAATGTTGTATTGAGACTGTGAGAGCATATTTGATTACATTTTTGATTTCAGATATCACATTAGTGTAAAAACTACATTTCAGAATGCAACTTCAAAGAAATTGCTCTGTTATCTTAAACAAAAATGTGGATGCTGTTGCAATGCCTTCCAGCTGTTTTACATTAAATCCTTTAGTCAAATTGGAGCTTTCTTCTACAGCACCCAAGACAAAATTTATAGGTCTAGTTTATATATGGAGCAGATGTAATATATCCTGCTATAGTTATATAATATATACGTATATTACTATAGCAGGATGTCCCAATGAAAAAAAAAACCTCCCACAAGACTAAGTTCTGTTTTAATTCGTAAAATAATACATCCTGACTGTTATTTTAATTCATCAGTGTACCGGATACTTGTGTCTTCTTTATGTACCACAAGCGATTGAACTAAGGCATTAACTGAGATTATTTCATGATAATGAATGAATAATCTTCTATGCAGTACTACACAAAGTTTTACTCTGTTCTAGACCTTGTCCAATTTACAGTATGTAAAGGAGGTGGTATTTAGTTTAACTTTATTAATGTGCAAAAAATATTACAAAATCATTTTTATCTGTGGTAGTTTCAAGTGAGTTCTACAACACTGAATGGAAGTATTACTGAAATTAAACATCCTAGATGATGCCTTTTAAGGCTTACAAAGTCATTTATATGCATATCATACACTGTAAGAATAATTTGTTATGAAATATTATTTGTTTTGTGGTGCTATTTTTCAAAAAGGAAGAAATGCATTTGCCTTTATTGAGATGCTATATATGGTTGTCACCCATTTAATGAAACTGCTATATCGAACCACTTTATATGATATGACTTTCTTTCAAGGAAGATTAACAAAGCGAGAGAGCTGCCAAAAAAGCAAACAAGAAAAAAAATCCCTACTTTTAAATTGGTTAATAATCAACAGCTGTTGTTAGTTTCCAGATTGACAACTTCCAGAAGAAAGTATCACACTTTGCCTTCCATCACAGATTACTGATTGGAGAAAGTGACCATATTGTTTATTTGGCAGGTATGGTATGATCAAGGTAGGTGCTTCCTGGAGGTGGCAGGTAATCACTTTCTGTAAAACAGCAAGAGCCACTTTACAGCACAGGGCTGCTTGAACAAAAAGAAAATGAACAAAACATACTTTAAAAGATACAAATCATCTCCCCCTGAAAAGAAAGCAATGTCATAAGAAAAAAATCCATTGCTATCAAACTCATTGGAAATAAAATCCTTGTTGCTTTCTAAGGATTTCTTGCTAATTATGAAAACACAATTGACAGTTCAAACGAATATAAAAAACAAGCAAATATTTCCAGTAAAGGTGTGCTAATACAATATCAACAAGAGACAGATAAACAGAATACTTTGGACAAGCAGCTCTGGCAGCACAAAAGATAATTCACAGGTTTAAAACCCTAAAGACATTGGCCGATCTTACCACTTGTAGATGCTTGGTTTGTCTCAAAGTACACATATGCTAAGGCCTCAGATACTCTGAGTCCTTCACAAATGTGATGATACTGGCTATGGCACATTCATCTGAGAACTTATGAAGGTGTGAAGCAGAAATCATGGAAACTCTTGAGTTTTCCGTTTCACAAAGAGAGTTTAGTCAAACTGTTCTGTTACTGTAGAAACATTCTCCTTAGACCAAACCAGGCAAACTCAGTGTCCTCTGTCTCCACCCTACTTAATGGTTGTACTTACATAGCGCCATTTCAAGACTCGAGACTTGACTACATTTTTCATTTTCACCACATTTAGTCATTTCGCCCATTCACGCACACACTCACACACTGATGGTGGCAAGCTGGTAACAAAGGCGAGACTGGCACCACCATCAGTAGGCAATGCAGGTGAAGTGTCTTGCCGAAGGCCACAACAACACTTAAAGCCGCAGCTTGAACCGATACCCCTTCAATTGCAGGGACTCCTGCATCCTACGCCAGTGTCGTCGCTTTTTGATTTTTTTTTTTTCTGCTAGCTGTGCTATGTCATAAACCCCCAAAATAAAAAAAAAATACACAACTGTGCTATAGTTACCTGTGGGTAGTGCAGCACAAGGCTATTGATACCAATGGGCTCACAGCTGTAAAGTAAAGCTTTATGTCACGAGAAGTAAGACTGAGTTGTGAGACTGTTGCCAGGCCACTGACCTCTCGGTTGTCTCATAAACACTAAAACTGCCATCACTTAGACTTAGAGAAGAAAATATTAAAGTAATTACAAAGTGCTGCTTTAAACTCTTCCGGATCAGTATCAAAACATGGCACACGCCAAAAACTGTATGCATGACATGATTTTCTTTTGAAACTAGAAAATACTACGTGATTTTGATTTTCTTGTCATTTATAACAACAGCAAAGAGCTAGCAGCCTTCTCATTACTTTGAAACTTCTTGATCTTGAGGTTTTGATTTAAAATCAATGGATACACATATGATTTGTTATGTTCAACCGAAAAATTATAAGAAGCAATGATACATATGTAATCATAACAGCTGCAAAACTTTTTTGAGATACTTTTGAACATAAATCATGTATTTTCTGCTTTAGCCAGAGGTGCCTGGCAGCTTTTGTAGACAGCAGAGCGGTAAATCCAGTTGCAGCCAGCAGAGGTCAATATTTACCCAAATCAGTCAAAGGCTAAATTCTTCTAGCATACAAAGTCTTCTTTATCCAGCCTACACAATTCCTCTTTTGAACAAGGGGGAAGAGAATAGTTTTTACTGCTACTTTTTGGTACTTCTTCTTTTTTTAGTAAAACAGGATATTTATGATGTATAAATTGTAGTGAGGCATCCATTACCCTATTTTTAGATAATAAAATGACAATAACCAGTTGGAGAAGGTTACTGTCACATCACAGGCAGAGGTCCTAGAGGTTAAACAGTCAAGCCCTGTTTAGCATAAACTCAACATAAATATATTCTTAAGCTCATATAAAAGTTCTCATATAAGGCTTGGTAAAAAACATTTTGAAAATGTTGGTATTTAAGATCGATTTGGAGGATTATCCTTTTTTAAGTAGTACAATAACAAATCAGCGAAGTTTCAACGATATTTTAAAACTTTGCTTATGCCATTTGCTATTGTACAACTTGTAAGAAACGAAATGTAAGAAAAAAAAGGAAGAACCAGGCAAAAGAACCATGTCGACTCTTTCTTGCTTAGATCTCCTGTACTACTACTATTTTCTCATTTGATTATATTCTTTGTTTTTTATTTCTTGTATATATGTGAAATGTTCTTGTATACCAGTTCTTGTGCTTTATTCTTCTTTATAGCTGTGATATTCTCATAGACATGGCCTTCTTCATTTCCTTTATTCCAGGCCATTATCTTGTTCTAGAGGGGGAAATATTTTACTTTCCCTGAGGACACCTGAAAGTTGTTATTTTGTATATGTGTTGGTTCTTGTACTGAGATATTTTGCAATCTTAGACTGTATCCTTGTTGGGATCCGGAGTTTCTGTGTCTGTCTTCCACCTTCCTCCAGCAGAGCGCGCCGTGGGTCTCCTGGGCTGGAGC
>JAUZNJ010026210.1:0-42314 GCA_034780135.1 Jordanella pulchra | reverse complement strand
TCGACAGTAATCCCTCACACTAAGCAAGCATGTAGCAACAGTGGAGAGGAAAAACTCCCTTTTAACAGGAAGAAACAAACTTGAAACTTGACTCAATGAAACAATGTTTTTGCTGAAGTACAATATGTAGAGACGAAAAAAATGAGAGATTTAACGTAGCATTATAAAACATTCAAAATATTTTGCATTAAATTACTGTACCTTTGCACCTATCCATGTTTTCATTTTTAACTTGTAACTCTTACTTACTTCCCAATCCTGGTTGAAGTAACATGAAACTAAAAGACACTGAATGTCTTTCCGTCTGTCCATCTGTCAGTGTCTTTCATTATATCAG
Organism: Jordanella pulchra; assembly: GCA_034780135.1. Classification (NCBI taxonomy): domain Eukaryota; kingdom Metazoa; phylum Chordata; class Actinopteri; order Cyprinodontiformes; family Cyprinodontidae; genus Jordanella; species Jordanella pulchra. Next base: position 41,977 of record JAUZNJ010026210.1, on the reverse strand, counting down.
CAATCTTTCACAAGTGTAATTTGTTGCTGAAATAAAAAAAAATATATTTATATAAATTGAATTGAATAAAAGTTATGAATCAGAGGACTATTTAAAAACATGACGGCCGTGGCGTTGGTGGCCTTGGTCTTCGACGTGGACGTCACTGGTTTGAATCCCAGCCAGTGTCTTCCCCTCTCTTTCCATTCCTTTCCTGTCTATGTAATTAAATATATATATATATATATACAAAATAAAGGCCACTAGAGCCTAAAAAAAACATTACATTGGAAAGCCACATGTTTAAAAAGTTTAATCAGGTTTATGAAATTGTAATCACTAATATTTAAATAAATTTTTTACCATAGCAACAAAATCAAGTCTTTCAATCATTGTCATTGTTTTAAAGACTGTTTTGTTTTTAAGACTTTGTTCTCTCTTAAATTATTCACAGTTTTATTATAGGAGAAAAAAGAGGTCAACATGAGGGTTAATTTATCGATATACTAATAGTATTCCTCCGACCACACTATAGAGAACAATTCATTTTTTTAACCACATGAACTTTTTTAAAGTATTTACATTAACTTTTTTGATTAAAACATTGAAGGAGATTTAAAAAGCAAAAGCCACCTTAAACACAAATTTAAATAATCTTTTATTGCCACAAACTATAAAACAATGATGGAATATGTTTATAAATCGGTCATAATAAGGCAGGAATGCATGTCCAAATGTGTTTAATTATACTGCATTTTATCATGTTTCTCAATAATTGTAGTATGAATGTAAAAAAAAAAAAGAACAAAATAAACACAGAAAAGTAAATACCTGCTGGGAAATTTTAAGCATCTTTAATACATTTACTTCTGTGCTGAATTGCTTTTAGCTCTTTGGTAATGGTCCCAATTCATCACTGACCAAAGCTATGAAACCTATGCTCATGGCACAATTTACAGGTTACTTAACAGCAAAAACAGAATAAATAGAAATGAAAAACCATGCTTTTTCATGGCGTGAGCAAAAGGCACATGCAAAAGGAATGCAAAATGGGAAGGTAATTCAGGTAAAACGTGAGGAACATGTGTGTTTTAAACCAGTTACAAAGCAGAACTCTACATGCAATTGGTGGAAATAAATACATCATAGCTTGGAGACCCCTGAAATAGCAATGACAAGCACCGCAGGTGTAAACATAATATTTCTAGAATAAAATTTGAAGTCCAACAAAAAAACCTACAATCAAACAACAAAGCTAGTAATCTTCATTGCAATTGCAGCACCATCTGAGAAGGCAACATTTGTTCTCTTAAAGTGCTGGGTTCTTCATAGTGAATTCCCCCGATCAATCAATCAATCACCAGTCTTTTCAGTAGCATTTGGTTGTTGACAAATGATCAATGGAGACATGCATCTACTCGTGTTATAGTTGGAAATTGTGTCCGAGAATTGGTGCCATGATTTTAATCGCAAAATAAGTACAGAAATGTTTGACAGCGGATCCTGTGAGCTGAAGATGCCACCCACATCTCATGTCCCCCTTGCCCACATTCACTCAGAAACACACACAGACACATTCTCTGTCTCTTAACAGATTGCACATAGTTGGTGAACAACATGGTCCCAAGGTTTGTTCAGTCATAACGTGGTGAGGTGTGTTTCTCAGCCTGGACACTCCTTGAGGTTGACGGGGCCGAAAATGCCTGACGACCTGTGAAAGGAGACGGATACGTCGCTGATCTTCATGTCTTGGATGCATCCCACAAAGGAGGATTTGACAGGAAGCATCTGTTTCATCAATATTTCTGTAAAAACAAGCAGGGTGTAAATACATTTATTTTTTCATACTTTATAGTTCCTTAAAGTGATTTCATAGAAGCAATTATACTTTGTGGCAAGCATTAATGTTGTGAAGGTATGAACTATAGTAAGTATTCCAACTAACACAGTGCCTCCATTGGTGCCATTCTGGTAGGAATAAAAAAAAACAAAAAACAAGCCTTAAAACTTCTTATGTTAGAGTAGGATATTCTCACAATTAAAATGTATATTTTATCTGTTCTAAATAGAACAAAAACAAGTTCAAGAATGAGCATAACTTATTTATTGCCTTTTTCATGCTGTTTGCTGATTGAAAATATAAATGACGTAGACATCCTATTTATTCATTCAAAAACTGTCCCCCTGCTTGATTTTGAGCGTATAATTAAAAAAATTCATCTATCAAACTGATCATGTATATTCTTAATGTTATGTATCGACAGATGTCAGAGAAATATGCTACCAGTCAGAAAGAGAACAGCTACTTGTTCACAATATTTACTTGCACAATGTTTGTGAAGTTATTGGCCTAATTGTCTTATTACATTGCTGAGTTATAAATGTTTTAAATCATATTAAAATTGTTAAAAACTACTTTTATTGTTGGCTATTTTTATCTTTTAACCTCATCCTTACTGTGATGACCTTACCTACCTATCCAGCCTTCTTGGCCCAGTTTCAAGGTTTTTTTTTTTTACTTTTTAAGTGTTGTCTGATGGTAGACATGGGTGAGTTCTGGTGAGTCACTGTATTTTATTAGTCATTTATTGACTGACAAAGATCAACACACATCTGCCTTATTTAAAAAATATGTCCTGTTTTTCTTCGCATTTAGAGGACCAAATGGCCCACATTTCGCCTTAAATGTATATTCCAGGGAAACAGGAAATTATTTATAGCTAAATATTTCTGGACACCATTACTAAAACAGTAAAGTGTAAATTTCAATAATACTTTAGTTATAATTTAAATTCATACTCATTGTTAAGGGTGGCATCAATTGTTGCACATGTTGGGATTTAGGATTTTATTTTATGTGGGATGTGTTTTCTGTGAAATCAATGTACTCAGAATGAAGGTTATATAACATTCCTAAGTTTGAAAGAAACCTATTTTTTCACACATTTCTGACTATTTCAAGGTTTTTACATAAACTTAACAGAGAAACTAGTAAATTTTCTTTTTTACCTCTGTTCTTATAGTTAATTGATATATCTAGGTAGGATCTGGGTAGATCTAGGTAAGAATTAGGATCATTAAGGACACTAATACTCACCAGGAATGCCACCGACATATAGGGGGACTTTGGTCGAAGGAAAGGTGGAAGTTTGTGGTCCTATCTTGTAGTTGTCCACTGTGTCCACAGATAGTTGTACAACATGCTTTCTTTTAATTACTAGGAGAAGAGGGGAAAATATGAAATTATAAAAATATATTGATATATCTAAACAAATACTTCCTGGTTGGAGTATTTATATATTTTTATTTACTAATGTAGCAGCAGTTAACATAATCTTTAGATGGAAAAGGTAACGCAAGTTGTAAAATATTGAGTCTTATTTGAGATCAATATAACCAGTCAAGAAGAAAACTATCATTTGATCAATCCATACTGTAGGCTAACAGAACTAGAATTTCAAAACTGTTTTAATGATAAACATTTACCCCACATGACTCAACACAAGATCAAGAGAAAGGACTGCTAGAACCTGCACATAATAAATCTACTATCATTAGAGAATGATAAAGGAGGTGCTATTGTGGTATTGGGTACAATTAAATATGAAAGGGGGGTTTTCGAATGATTGGAAAATCCAATCTTCTATGAAAAGCTTAAATCTGATCCTACAAAGGAATAACATAAGGAATTAAAGATGTTACTTAAAGAAGCTTTGCATGTGGGGAGATTTCTCTGAAGGAGAAAAAAAAAATTCCCACTCAGAGTTTTCTATTTTCTATTATTACCAAAAAAGAAACAAAAACGTAAAACAACCATCTGGGAGACTGATTGTGTGGAAGTAAAAGAATATCATGTGTGGTACATGTGTTACATTTTCATATTAAGAACTTTGTACTGACTTTAAAATATTACATTAAAGACAGCTCTCACTTTCTGCTTCTTCTTAAAGATCATTGACTCAGATGTAATCATGTGCATTTTAGATAATGAATCAAACAAACATTGTTCATCATTATTGGGAATTCACTGGATTTTATTTCCTTAAGACTTAAGAATTGAAAATGGTATAAATGTTTGATGAATTCCAATCTAAAAAAAAAAAATAAAATCTCTGATGCCACTGCAAACTATAAGTTGGATAAATAAACTACAGATAATGAGACTTGTTAAAGCCAGATGTCAGAAAAGCAATATTTCCTAGATAGATAGAACCAGGAAAGAGCTTATTGATTAGCAGCGAACACAAGCACAGTCATCTCAGAGATGGTAAGATATGTTCCATTATTTTGAGCTTATATCAGCAAGGATTTCAGCTAGTTTATAATTCATTAGAAGAACATATAAAGATTGTAAGCTGCTGAAGATATCTGGCATTTAAACAGAAATTCTTAGTAACTTTTTTTAACTGTGCCTTGAAGTTTAACTCTACGGAGGATTGTTGAGACTCAAAAGTCAACCAACACTAAAGCCAGCTTTACAATAACTGACACTACTATGTCATAGTTAAACAGTACAGGATTTTGCCAAGACTTTGGTCCAGAATCACTGAAGCCTGTGAATTGTTTTTTTTTATAACTTTTTTCTCTCTATCTTTTAGGCTAACATAACGTGTGAATGATATACTAAATCCAAAATATGAGACTCAGTTCACATTGGGTTGGAAATGGAGGAACAAATCTGACATAATTAAAAATAAAGGAAAGAAATGCATATTTAAAAGCAAAAAGGATGTGGAGGAAAAGAATGGAGTAAAAAATATACCAAAAAAAAAAAAAAACAGACAAAAAAAGGTTCACATAAATAAATAAATTTTAAAAACATGTAATCAATCAATAAAGCTGAAAATTATAATTATATTGAATAAATAAGGTAGTTATTATAAAGATGAATGAATAACTAAGCAAATAAAGTACATTTGTACATTTATTTTATATTGTATAATTCATTTACTGCTTAAATTTATTTATTGCATTAATTTTTTGCCAATTGTATATCTATGTATTTATTGAGCATTTATTTATTTGTGTACTTATTTTTAAACATGTCAGAGTTGGTTGTCTATAAATATGTTTTTCAGGCATATATAAATGTTGTTTTTATTGTTGTGTTTTTTATTGTTGTTTTTATTTCACCTGATATTTTATGGAACATTCCATCGCATAAAGAGGTTTTAGGCTTCACTGACGTCATGTATTCTCCTCTCCCATTGTTCACCTTTGCCACCACCTGCAAATTACAACATTTTCAAATGTCTTACTTTTAAAAAAGAACAACTAAAGTCATAACTTAGGTATGTACAGTAATTTAAAACTAAACCAATCAGATCAGTTTGATGGACAGAAAGAGATACTTAATCATATGAAACAGTGAAATGAAACAGGCAATGGAAAGCAAAAGTGTACTCTCACCTCTCCTCTAAGCATATAAACGCTGAGAAAGGGGCCCATTGTGTTTCCATAGTTGCTTCTGGTAGAATCACCCACATAAAGCAGGAGTCCGGTCTGATTTCGGGGACGTATGCTAAAGAGCAGCTCCAGTTCAGAACCAAAAACAAAGGAGTCATCTGAAGTAAGAAAAAAAGATAAATACTGTTGTTAGGATTTAAATAATTAGTAATGAGCCACCAACCAGAAAATAAACAGAAAATCATATCATCATCATATTTACAGAGTGCAACAAAGTTTCTTTTCTCCTTTAAAATTGGGCAACAAACATGTTCTGTTGTTTACAAAGTGGGAAAAAAGTGTGGTATCAAAGGGTCATAAAAGTGAAAAGCACTCACTGATGATGACATGAGCTCCATTTCCTGCAAAGAACACCCCTTTTTGTGTCTGTCCCTCAAAGCAGGGTCCTGCACCATAGTTTGCTGATGGGTTTAACATTGGTGCTCCATTCATCTTAAAATTACGCACGCAGCCGGACACGCTTTGCTTTGGCAGAGCCTTTGACTGAAAGGGAAAAGAGTTGGAATTTTACTGCATGAAAATGGTTCTTCCAAAGAAATCTTTTCTTTTCCCTCCAAAAATCATATCAGCTGAACTTAGTTTTGTTTTGCTACCTTTAACTCTTTCTCAAGGGATTCTGGTGCACTCCCCAGATACACAGGTAGGAGGAACTGCTGCATGGACTTCAACTCAGTGTTAGTCAGCTGACCGTCCTGAGCTCTGATCCCATCAACAACCAACCGGAATTTCTTCTTCTCCAAACTAAATACGACCTATGGAAAAATATAGTCAACAAAAATTTTGTTTGGCAAAATAGGATAAGTAATACAAAGGTGGAGGTCCTTAAATAGAAACCAGATATTTACATACAAACACATACATAAAGATAGATTATATTTTTTCATTCTTTGAAATAAAACATAGCAAACTTCTTGTTGTTCAAGTAGGACTACAAACAATATTTTTATTACCAAACACCAAAATAATGAGAAAGAAAATTTAAAGTCCAACTGATGATGACATCATGACGAAAGAAGAACACTTGAAAATATTAAAACGTCCACCAGGAAGTTAAAACCAAGCTGGGTCTTCCAAATGGACAATAACACAGAGAGTCCATCATTAAAGTGTAACTACTGTAAAGAGGACAAAGTCATTGTTTTGTAGTGATCACCACAAAGTCCAGGAGTCAGTCACAGAAAAAAATGCCTGCAGAGCTAAAAGTGAGACTAGGGTAGTTTATACATCTAGGTTATACCAGTTCTTTGAGGAGGAATAGAGCTCCATTAATGCAAACTGTTCTAAGAATCTTTAAGAGCCAAAATGCTTGATTTAAATTATGTGGTTTAAAATCCAATTCAACTACATAAGAAGAAATGCATGCATGCTTTTCTTGTTTATTAAAATTATTTTGGTATCACTGCCTGACCTAAAACAAGAAAGGTGCAGTCTGGTTTGATGCTAAACACATCATGTCAGAATTATGTTTCAGATGTAAATGTATTGAGGCTTGTATAGAGACATGTATGTTTACTAACCGAATGCCACTTTCCATCATTGTACTTCTCTCTGTTAAAGATCTCCTTCTGTTTGCCCACAGACAGTCTGATCCTGCCCTTAGACATGTACAATGCCAGATGAGATTGCCCTCCTCTGGTGGATGCATAGAACAGCAGACCTTCAGGAGACCGAGTCCTAACATCCAGAGAGAAGTGGGGCCTGGATAGGAAGAAAGAAACAAAAAAAAATCCCTTCTTATTGACGCACTGGCCTTTTTATGCACACTTTGTATTTAAAAAGGTAGGATTGAATGGAAACGGGCTATTTACCTGGGCTGCAGGACCTGTAATGGCAGGCTGTAGCTTAGGCTGCTTACAGGCCCTCCCATGCGATAAGCATATTGAAGCTGGGTTGGGATTTCACAGGTTGACATGCTTTCATTCATCATTTGCTTCACATTTTCCTATGAAGAAGCACAAAAACAGAAAAAGTAGAAGCACCTTAATACAAGCTGGAACTTGAAGGGCTCTTAGCTCAGTCTTGTTGCAGGTTCAAACTCCGCTGGAAAATAAGAGGGAATTTCAATTACAATTGTTTTTGTTAAAGGCCTGCTTTGACTGTATCATTTCACAGGCAGGGCTCTAATTTCATTTTTTACGGGAATTCCAATTTTAAATTTTAAATGTGAAAACATTTTCCATAAATAATTTGAATCACCGAGCATAAATATAAACAAGCATAGTGTTTCAGGCAAAATAAGGAGCAACTTTGAAGCTTTTTACATGTTGGTTTCAACTTAATTCGATACTTTACTGATCCTAAAAGGGAAATTAAATGTGATATATGATTTTTTTTTTTAAGTATCACATAATTAGGCCAAGCAAGTATTGTGTCAGATTTTAGATTAGTTTAACCTAAAGATTCATTCAGTTGATTTTCAGCAAGTGGTTTTAATCATACTTATCAATCACTAGTAAAACTGTGCCAATACTTAGTTTTGTTTTTCTTTGACATGTGACCTGGTATTTTCAGTTTCTTTTTCCTTCTGAGGTATAAAGCAAAGAGCAAAAAGTGCCAAAAAATCTTTGATAGAGGTCTTGGTTTTGAATGGGATAGAAATACATGAAGAGCAAGAGGATGCATCTCTATATCAATGCAGAAGCCCTTACTCTTAATACGGGTTTAGCTCAAATCAAACAAGTGCATCAGAAGACATACTGTTGGTCGATTTTTTTTATATAGAACAAAAATGATAGGTTTTATTTTATTGGTTTGTTTGTTTTATCCATGCAGAGGATTTAACTAAAGCAGATTTTACTTTTTGTTTATGACCTGCCAATCAGGGGGAAACAGTCTGACTGACTAGTGTATGTCTATTCAAATCAACTTCAATTATGATTTTATCATTCATGCTTTCACCATGTTCTTATAATTATCGCTGCACAGTGGATTTATCAGAATGAATTAAGAATCTTATACAGGTGTTTGTTTTCATGCATGTTGTAGAAATTACATTTCCCATCCTTAATGAGTTTGTCATGCACTCAATACCTTTATATCAACACACTGGTATTAATGTAAGGTACTTTACCCCCTAAAAAACCCTATTAAGCTCTGATAAATTAAAAGTAATTGTAGATATAAAGGCTATCTTCTTAAACTAGGATACCTACTTCTCCACATGTCCATATGAAACTTTATGGGTGTGAACATCTTTTACTCTTTAACTCCCGATATCCCCTTTTATTTTTAACCATGTGTTCCAAATCATTGCCGCTTATTACTGATCTTCTGTGAACAAACACAGCTGCTGATTGACACATTATTTATGGTCCTTTATTGTAAATAAGTTTGCTTAAGAACAACATTTTCCAAGTCAAAATATGAATTGTTTAGTGTAGGAGAATGATTAGAGGAAGATTAGAGGAATTAATGCTATTTGAATTTAATTTAAAAAAACAAAAACAAAACTCAAATAACTCAGGGATACCAGCAAACAAAAGCTTACATATTTTACCTCTAGGTGAAGCTTATGTGAGAAATCCTCTTACTTTAACTCAAGGTCTCTTTTTTGCCCATCAATGGACAAGACAAAATAAATGTATTCTTATGCGGCTCAGTCTTTCACTCATTTTCAGACTAATGTATTGCTGTTGTAATCCTTTAGCTTAACCAGCTTCCTCTGTATATTTTTTTAGTATTTAAAAACATCAAAATATTTCTGTGCTATTTAATTTTATTTAATTAATAAAAGTATCAAAAGTTTCAAGAGTTGTAACCTCTAAAAAAAGGGTAATTTATATCCCAACAAAAAATATCAGGACAGACTTTCAAATCTTTTATACATCAGTGTTTTATTAAGACTGAACTACATGATTTTAGAGCAAGAAAATCCCTTGTGCCTCTCAAATCAACTTAGTGGAAGCAGGTTTTTGGAGAATTTGAAATGCATAATTGCTTTAAATGCTCTTCTCCACATCACTGGGGAGAAATGAAACCTATATGTCTGTGCTCCCAAAATCCTTATGGTAGCAACTGTGTTGAAATCTTTGTTATTGAACTAACTCTAAGTCTGAGGTTCCGTCTAATTTTACTGCAAACCAGAGGCTATAATACAAGGATTACATTTTTTATAGCCATTTTCAACTGCTTTTGACATCATAAGTTTGTTTTCATTTAATTACTTTAACAAATTACTTTTCAAATTCCTTTCTGATGTTTCTCTTAACACTCAGACTTAAACCGGAGTTTTTGCTTAACTTTGGGTTTAATACATCAGCTAACCTATTATAACCTGCAACTTTTTTACAGTAATTGCAGTTTTCTGGTTCTTCATTAATTAAATAATACCCTAAAAGTGTGTTAAGACTCTTGGGTGATTAAAATGTGGTGATAGTGGCTACTAAAGAAAAGGTGCAATTAGAACAAATTTTTAATTATCAGGCATGATTTCATGTGTCATTAGTGAATTAACAGTAAGGTGCTTATAAATTGCTGTTAAAATGGTTACATGGAAGAAAGAGAAGAGACAAAATCCTTTTTAAAGTTGTTATTCACAAAAAATGTAGATGTTAAATTGGAATGGACAAAAGAAGATGAAATACAATGCAAGTTGTTACTTGGCATGGGTACTTAAGCATGTAAAGATGTCTTTTTTATTTGAGTACACTGTAGATAAATGAGCTTGTGCGTAAACTAGAATCAAACACAGGGTTGCGTCAGTCAGAGTTAAATTCTTGTTGTCATCTGCAGGTTTCAGGCTCCTTCTTCTTCATCTCTGGAAAATGAGGCAGCAAAATTGAATAAAAAACAAGGTTGAGTTGCAAAAAGTGACAGTAAAAGAAAAAATGAAGTGAAATGCTACTTACTTCACTAAAGAGGAAGCAAGGATTTTTATTAGATTACAAGTTAACAAGTAACAACATGGATTCTTCAAAGGCTTAAAATGTAATATAAGAAAAGAAAAGTGTGGAATTCTTGAGAAACTGAAATTATTTAAGATTCATATAATACATTTTAAATCTATAATATATCTATATATATAATACTTCTTATAGATCTCATCTAATATAGTTTAAAAAATGAAAGCAAGAAATATAAATAAATTACATTGGCCTTTTTGGAAGAAATGCATGATTTTAGAGCAAACTTCAAAATAAAAAAGCCTTTGAGTCATACAGTCTGCAACAGCCAAGCCATACGTTATGAGTTTTTTTTATTCACAACTCTATTAATCAAAATATGTCAGATGACTGTGCGAGTGTTTCCACTTCAAATAGACTGTACCAGAAACTGTTTTTCATAGGATTATAAAATGATTAGGATGTTGGATTTATGGGAATGAACCACCAACAGTGTTTTTGGTTGAGGATCCCTGTGTAGCAGTTCTTTAAGCTACTGCACTGAGACAACAGTTCTTGAGACTTCTTCTTTTCTAAGATGGCAAATACAATTTATATTTTTTTTAAAACTTAGAAGTTCACATTCAAGCTCACACAATTCATTTTTTAAGGGGCCATTTTGTTACACACTAATGCTCAAATTCAGCATTTTTGAAAACAAAATGGCATCCTTTTATCAAAAAGCTTCAGTATTGTTGTTTTTCATATTTTCTAAATTTTAGACATGAAAATCACTAAAACTGCTCTGACTTACAAATGCACGCACAGTTGGATCAGGAAGAAGCATAAGAACAATTTCTGGCCTGAATTCAAGTTGAGCATATACAGTATGTGAGACCTTACCTTTTTAGAGAAGCGGTCCATCATGAGTTGAACAGGATTACTGACGGTGCAAACATCTATCAGGATGTCTCCAGAGGACTGGAAGGAGGTTAAGTCCTCAGGCTTGTACAGGTTGTTTGGCCTGAAATCACAAACAAATCAATTATAAGACAGACCTAAGAAGAGACACATTTTAACAAATAAAACCACACAAGTTTTACAAATTTAGGTCAGAACGAAAAGAAAAAATTACCGTCTAGTGTAAAGGTTGGAAATACAGCCTTTGAACTTTGTATTTCCAAGCAACAAAGAGCCATCTGTGTTTGGTACGATTGTGGTGCCACTCTGCTCCTGACCATAGTCCTTGTCATCGACCTGCAGTGCAATTCTTTAAAAAAAATAAATTAATATAAAATCTATTTATATGAAGCAGATTATTTTCAATTTATACTTCGTGATAATGTAATTATATATTGCCTTTTTTTTTTACTTTAGAACATGCTTTCAATTTATTTCCAATGATTTAATCATGAGTAGGTGTGAAGCGATGAAGTAAAATCAAATTCCACTGGGTTAATAAAATAAGACGAATACACTTCTGCATTAAAAAATATTTTTGTATTTCCTACCTTTTCTCTCTTTTAGTGATGGTCACATAGTGCCAATATCCATCATTGTACTGTTTGTTTGATTTCCACATTGTGTTGCCGGAATGCAGGATCAAATGGCCATTTTCCATAACAAGGCTTATCTGGTTTGCCTGGAATATAAAACCATGATGATCATTTTATTACATTAAAAATATTCATATTAGAAGATATAATTGTGAGATGATGGTATATGTACCTGTTTTTTGTTCTGCAAGATAATGCCCTCACTCTCTGTGCTCTTAAATCCGAGGGACACAGTGACATTATTTTCCATATTTAAGTCATTTAAGTCCTTTAAGCTGCTTTCCAAACTAAACTGTGCTTTGAATGACCCCTGAAGAGAAAAGACACACGCATGTTAGCTGACACATTTGAAAATGTGGGTGAAAAGCTTTAAAATAAATGATTAAACTAGCAAAATGGTATGCGATAAATAATAACAATTGGAATTTTAATTTTATTACATAAATTATATTGATATCAGTCACTTTAGTCCGTTATTTTCCATCAACAGTGTTGTTTCATGCAAATTGATGTACTGTTTTATACATCAGTGATATCATTATATTTTCACCTTCTTCATACTTCTTTTTAAATCCCCAACAGCTGTTAGAGGAAACAATTTCAGCCAACAAATAAGCCGACTCATCCATTTGAATTTGCAAATAAACACTTCGTAGCCAATTCGAAAGTCTAACAATCATAAATGGTTCATCTTTGACATCTAAATAAAGCAAATGTGTTACTTATCAGAAGTTACAGAATTCAAAAAAGCTTATTAAAATGCTGCTTGGCTTAGTTTGTCCACATCGGACATGCATTGGAAACAATAAAAGTAGAAGCCCTCCAAAGCATCCTGAAACCAGAGGTATACAGTCCAGGTCTGGAAAGTAATATGAATATTTCAGTCTGTGTTAATAAGATGAAACTCATACCAGTGAATCACCAGAGCAGCGTTTGCTGATCCCCACTCGTTCATCAAAACTTCTAAATCCTTCTGCTAGATTTAAACTCTTCAAACATCCTTTGAAAGGCAGAGTGGTAATTTCCCATCTATTAATTGAGAACATTGACAGGTTATAAACAGTTCTCTTTGAATGATGTGGTATCAATCTTAGATATATCAATAAGAATGTACCTGTCCCTCAGCTCCTGCGGTACACCACCAATGTAGAATTCTTTAGACTTGGTGAAATCATATTCACTTACGGCAACATTAAGTGGCCCTTTTATTTTTGCATTGGAATTTATCACAAACATTAGGTCATTATTCATAAAAATAATTTTGATATTGGTCGTGCTCTGGAAAGAGAAAAGAAGTAAAATACAAATGAATGTTTGTTTCTAAAGAAAAAAAAGACTCCAAGAAAGACTGTTCAAAAAATAAAGGCCAAATGAAAAAACAACTTACTGGGAAGTCTTTTGATTTTCCTTTTATCTGTTCTGGGATCAGGTTACCTCTTACAACCAAGAAACCCCTTTCTATATTTACTGTCAGGTAATTTCTCTGTGTCACACAGGGAGAAAAAGAAGCAGGGTCAAAGATTATCGTACATTTATATTGAATTAAATGTAAGAATTATCAACATAAAATTAGTCAATTACATCATCTGCTATGTAGAAGAGAAGAGCGTTTTCTGAGCGAGTAACGATTGAGATATCAATTGTTTTCAGTGGTTTGTTAATTAACACCTTCCCGTATCCAGTGCCTTCGAAGTAGTCTGAGTTTGAAGTTACAGTTCTAAAAGAGACAAAGTAGCAGACAGAAAATAAATGTAATCAAATGATGGTGGGAATAAAAAAAACATGTGGACAAACTTGGAACAGATTGCTACTGCGGCCTTCACATCTGTACCTTTTACAGGGAGTGTTGATATTGATCTTTTCTGCTCTTTGGAAGTTGTAGAGACTCACAGCCTTGCTGTTGACAGAATAGAACTCGATGCAGCCTGTGTATTTCGGTAAAGCCATGGAGAGAGGGGGCTGCAGTGCAACAGAGCAAAGGAAAGTATTAATAATGACTATTCAGGAAATACTTTCTGTGAATTGAATGCTGGTATTTGGTCTACAGCTCCTCACAGTAAAGTTGGAAGGGTAGCCTCCAACGTAGAAAACAACATCTTCAGGGTTGAGGTCCAGGAGGTCCTTTTTCTCCTGTCCTTGACTGGTTTTCACAATAGGTTGAGCAGGTATCCCGGTTATGCTTTTGGTTAGACTCAGCTCTGCATCTTGATAAATTCTAAGTCGTGAGAAAGAAACACATTCATTTGAGGTTGATTTCATCACAGTTGCTTCTTGTGCTGTTGCTATTTCCACATTCACATTTTTTCTTCTCCTTGTTTTACTCTCAAGCTATAAACATTTAGAATTACTTGTCCAACATACAGTTTCTCTGCACCCAGAAAATAATTTATCTTTGGACCTCCTGTAGTGTGACTTTTCTTGGGCCCATTGGCTGCGACTTAACATCCTCCTTTGCTATGCTGTTGGATTAGGTAAATAACCATTTCTCGCTAGGCTTGCTGTTGTGCTATAATCATTTTTACAGGACATACTGAGTAACGCTCCACCGGATTTTCAAAGCTTGGCATGTTTTTTTATAAACTAAACCAGGTTTGATCTTCTACAAACATATATCGGACTTTTCTCCCGTAATACTTGGTCTTCATGCTGCTGCTTGTTCACAGATCTTCTCCAAGAGTCCTCTGAAGCCTTAAAAGCTGGATTTATACTGTGATTAAATTATACACAGATTGTATTTACTAATTATTTTATCATTCTGTAACTTCTCAAGGCAACTGTTTGCAAAGGGATTCATTTAGTATTGTATACAAATTAACTCCCACTTAACAGGTTTATAGGTTTTCATAAAAGATTTTTTTGCTCTCCATTTCTCAAATATTCACTTTTAGTTGATCCATCACAAACATTTAAAATTGAAATAATAAATAGGTTCAGAAAAATAGAGCAGAATGGAAGTAAAGCAGCAGAGTACCTGCGTAGGTCTACTTTATCAAATGTGGCCTGCTCAGAATCAGAGGTGGAAATAGAGTCAGTCTCCAACTCATACTCCTGTCCGTTCAGCTTGTACAGACCATACAAGCGGTCGTTCCTCAACACCATACCAATGTAATTCTGAGAGGACTGCAGAACACAGTTGTGTTAGACACAAGAGAAAAATAACAGGTGAATGCAGCTTGTATCTTCATTCACTTACATCTCTGTGACCAAGGTACAACACAAACATGTCTCCTTTGCCTGTAGCCTGTCTGCGTCTGCGTCGTCCGTCTCCTCTGCCTTTGGGTCTTTGCAGCGCCAGAGAAAGAGTTGTGTAAGCTTTAAGCTCATCCAGATCTTTTGGCGGACGCAGCTCTATGTGACCCTCCCCAGCAAAATTCATGGGAACCATAATCTGAAGAGGAGACAAGATGTTACAACCTCTCAGCTTCAGTGTGAAAGGTGTTGATTTAAAATGACCTGGAAAGAACATTGCAGATTTCTTCTGCTTTTGCTTATTTTCACACAGAGTGATTCAGATTCCTTCTAATATTGTAGAAAGCTAATTTATAGTAAATATAAATTGTAACTTTTAGATTATCATTTCATTTATCAAATTAAAGAAGGTATTCTTAACAACAAGACCCTTATTCTTTGTAACCCTAATTTAAATGTTTTCTTTTTTTTTATTTACTTTTATTGTTAGTTCAGTGAGGGGTTAGAGTTTACCTCGGGGGGTTGGGGTCTGTTTGTGTGTTTTGTGTGTGTGTTTTGTGTGTGTGTGCTCGTTCTCCTTTTATCTATGTATACATTTTATGTGACGACTTGTTTTTAAACTGTTTTTACATTTTAAAGCACTTTGTGTTGCTGAATGCAGGAAAAAGTTTATAAATAAAGTTTCATTTGATTTGATTAAGGAGATAATTACAAATCTTAACTCACTTTTGCTCCAGAGGTTTTTCATTTTAGGCCAGAAAACCTGTACAATAACTTTGGTTTTTATTAGTTTTTTAATTCCTTTAGATTATGTATGATGTATTGCTTTTTTAAAACATTTAAGCTGATTTCTTAATTCCATTGATCTGTAGGTTATCCGTCTCTGGTGTGGCCAATGAAATCAAGTCTTTCTAACAAATTTATTCATCACAGTTACTGATTTACCAAGTGACATTTTATTAAACTAAAAGTAGGTGTAGAAAGATCTTTTTCCCTTTAAAAATAATCTTTTGAAAACTGCATTTCGTGTTCAATGTTTGTAATTTAAATTTATAAGTAACGGCAAAGCAAACTCAGAGGAAATCTGACAGGCAATGAAAAGCATGAAGGAGTGGATTAAGACAGGTCGACTGCACCCACCTTATTAGCTGCATCTCTGGCCAGTTCAATGAGTTCCTTGATCTTTTTTATGTTGTCAGATATGTTACTGATGTTTGAGAACTGTGAGGTCAGGTTCTCAACCTCTGAGATCTTATTGTTCAGAGATGGGATTGTTTTTAGCAAGTCCTTCACTGTTTTTACAAGAGGAGAGACAGGAGATCTTGTTTAAAAATGTGCTGTTTTCATTTTTTTTAAGCAAAATGTATGCAACACAAACATCTCCACAACAAAGACAAGCACTGATTACTATCCTTAAAAGAATTAAAAGTCTCACCAGACTGGTCCACATCTTTGAGGGTGTTGCTCAGATTGGAAGGAACAGGAGTCACATTGATGTTCTCAATGTCCTTCCTAATTTTATTGAGTTTTTCCATGGTGTTGGAAGCCGTGTTATTGGCTAAAGCTGCTTTCTTCTTGGCCTCTTCAATTGTTTTCCCAATGTCATCTGATTGAAAAACAAAATGCAACACAGTTGAAGCAGAAACCAATGTCTTCCTCTGGAGGAATTAGTATCATACATAACTGGGCATAACAAGATTATTTGATTTAAAAAAATGGAACAAAGTTCCTTGTCAAAAATGTGTCTGCTATTATAATGAGTCATGAAATAAACATATATGTGCTTTAGGCAGAGCAGGAATGAAGAATGACTGAAGAATGAAGAAAGTAAAGAAAAAAAAATATTTCACAGTATTTGAATCCATCTGAGGTATAGTCAGTCATTTCTTGCTCAAAATCGCTATAAACTAAGAATTCCTCAATGAATAAAGATGCTGCCTGCAAAAATCTTCATGGTTCAATAATTTATTTTTTTTTTTACCTTTTATCTTTTTTTTATTTGTGATCAAAGAAAAAGCTTGAACTTTTTTTTTAATAACTACGGATATCTCATCTAGTCTTTGTGAACCGAATATAATAAATTATCTTGAGATCCGAATGTAGTGTTACTCTCCTAAAAAAAGACATCTCAGTTTATTTTAAAAAACTGTTTGAATTTTCTCTACTCCACCTCTTCTTGTTTCATCCAAGTTTTTCTGAATATCCTGCAGGTCTTCCTCAAGGTTGTTTTTCTTTTCTTTCGCTTTGGCCAGACGATCCTTCAAGTTATTGAGGTCACTGGAAGTGTCTGTAACAAAAACAAAAAAACCTGTAAAACAAACTTTAAGGTGATTTTAAAAATGATGTACAACAAGGTTGTTCTAAATACCCTTCAGAGCTTCCTCTGACTCCTTTGCCCTTTTCAGAAGCTCATTGCTCTTCTTCTTTAGCTCTTTGGCTTTATCTAACAGTTTTTCTTTGTTTACACTCTAAAAGACGGAAAAAGAAACGTTGTCTAAAATGTTATATTTTATTTTATTTAACAGTTGTAACAACTTTACATGTACTAAATAAAAAAAACCTTACATTTTGGGTACTGTCTGCAGCCTCTTCAGCCTCTTTAGCTGCAGCCTCCGCAGCATTAATGGCATCTGTAATGTTCTTATAGGCCTCCATAGCATCCTTTGCATCACGCACCTCAGAACGTCCACTTGTGTTCTTCACAGCACTGTTAAGATAACGCAGTAACAAATGTTGATTATGATGATTATGATTGAACTGCACTACACAAGCCCTAAAATAATCTATGCAAGATAAGTAGAAGACACTTTGGCTCCTATTACTTTTTTAGCATTTCTTTAACATGCAAACAAAAATAAACCTACTCCTCCAGCTCCTTTGCTAGCTTGGTTAGGTTTTTCGCATGCTCCTCTGCAGCCTCCACAATGTCCTTATTTGCCGCTGCCTTGGTGATGTCGTTCACCTTTTTGGTCAAATCAGTCTTTGCTCCATCCAGCTGTGCAGCCAACAGCTCATAGTCCTGCAGAACAAAGAGAAGTCAAATATTCCCAATATTTAATTTTTATTTAATTTTTGCTATTTGGCTCAGATCTGTCATTCTGTACCAGTGGTACACGGGGAAGACAGGGCATTTTGAATAAAAAATGAAATATTGTAACTGTGGAGTTTTGTTTGATAAAAGAAAAACAATAAAAAAAACCTCTGGTTATTTAATTTACAATGATTTTACTATATTTTTATTTTATTTATTCTTATGTGTTATAGTCATCTGTTATCGCTTTAGGTTGTTCAGCGACTTATCTACCTATCTAGTGACATTTTTTGTCCAACAAGGCAACAAATCGAGCAACTTTTTCAGTGTTGTAAACTTTTAATTACAACAGGTGAAAACATAGCTCACTCTGGAGTTTCTGTCTTCAGCTAAAAGTGTTCCACACATATCACTACTCAATACTGAGCAGCCTTGAGCCCATTTCTCAGCAGCACTTGCTGTGTGCACATAAACACTGTTGGACTTCTGGATGCTTCTCTTTCTACAGAAGCTGCACTCATACTGTTGCCTTTTAAAACAACACGTGTGTGTGTGAAATGGCTTTCATCCCTTACCTTGATCAAATGCAAACAGAGAATAAGGCTAAAAGCAGAAGATGCTCATTAACTAAAGGTTTCCTCTATTGAAACAGACATTTCAAAGCTGTGTTCACCGAGTCAAGCACTTCTTGTTAATTAGCTTTTGTATGAAGTTAATATTTCTGTCTCAAACAATTTTTAATGTGATGGTTAGACTAAACACCTACTATTGTTCTTAAAATTGTTAATGACCTGCACTGCTCTAATGATGTTTGCATTGCAAACATCAGTGCAGTGCATATTATTACAATTACTTATGTTCATCATATTTGGTTCTATAGTACTGCAAGACCCAATATAATTTCCATCATCATCAAATATGTGTAGGTGTGACAGAAAAAACATAATAAACAGCATTCAAACTATACATAAACTATAGTTTATTTCTGTAGAAACATATGTATATATTGCAGCATTTTCCTGAATGATATTATTATTAAAGATCTTTTATATATTTTGTATATTTTTAAGGTGGTATTCTGAGAAAAAAGTCTGAGAACCACTGGCTTAAATCAAAGGCTGGGAAAGCCTTTTTCTCCTTAAAAAAAAATAATAAAAAATAAATAAATTAGAACTTATATTTTCATACATTTGTCTGATGGTAAAATTTGTTTGATGACCTCAAACCTTTAAGTGTGACCAAGACATCTGTAATGGGAAAGATACTTTCCATGCTGCTGCCTGTGAGTCTTTGGCATGCTATAAACTCAATACATGATGAAGTCTGCAGTCAACAGGTAGGTTCTCTCGCTAAATATAGAGATGACAATTAAGGAAGAAAAAAAAATGTTTGAACGAAATGTACCGTCTTGGTGTCCGAGAGCATTTGAGCCAAATCCGTCGTCTTCTTCAGTTCATCCTCAGCCAAGTCTATTTGGTTCTTCACAATTTTCCGCTCCTCTAGTAGATCTGTAATACGCTTCTAGAAGGAACATAAACATCAACTGCAACGGTGGGATTTGTCTGATAGCATCTCCATAAAATATCATTGCAAATGACATATTCATGTTGATTACAATCAATCAGCACGCAGGTCCTGATGAAGATGAATTGCAGTTTGCTTACCTCCAGGTTTTTCAGCGTCTGATCATTCACAGTGTTTTGGGCATTGGCCTCTTTCACAAAGGCTTTTGCCTTTTCCAACGCTTTCTCCAAGTCCTTCAGCTTGGAATTGTGATCCTTGAGCTGGCTCCGGATCTTCTCTGCTGCCGCTTCGTTCTGGTCACACTGCTCACTGACGTTATTCTTGATGTAGTCAAGCACTTGGAGATAAAGGGAGATTACAGTTTACCATCAGAAACCTTATTTAGTTGTAATGTATGACTTTAATCGCCAACCCTACCCTGATGATGCTCATTAGGACATTCTTCAAGATGTTACTTACATTTAATGGCCTCATCTCTTTCCTTCTCAGCAGCTGTCTTCTGAGGGGTGAAGTCTCTGTTCCTCATCTCTGTCACCATATCCTTAGCTTTCTCCAGCATTCGAGACAAACTATCAGTAGGCAATGAATCCCCTCTACCTTCATTCTTCAACTGATTGAGCAAATCTTCAAAACAAAACAAAATACACATGATACAAGCTAGAAGCTATAGCAAAAGGTGAAAAAAGTGGAGGATAAAAGGAAATCTGCATTTTTCTTTCTACCTTGAATTTTCTGAAGCAGTTTTTGAATCTCTCTTTCCATGTCTTTTGCCCTTTTGTAGCTTTCTTCAACACTGTCCACTGCTTTGTCAGCTTCTCTGGCACTCTCATCAGCCTACGTAAAATCAGGTTACAACACAATTAAAGATGTACTACCTAAACATTATATTGAAGCAATAATAAAAAATATGGCATTATTTAACTACCTTGTCTTTAAGCAATTTAATTTCATCTTCAAGATTGTCCGTGTCTTTCTCAAGCTGGTCAACCTTGGACTTCTGCATGCTAATGGTAGTGCTGAATTTGTTGACAAGAGTCTGCAAATGCAACACAAAAAGAGTTTAAGTGAGCTTATTAAATTTAGATTTAATATGATAGATATCATTAATCAAACATCTAAATGCTTTGCCCTGGAAACACATAGATTATGGTGGTGGTAGGATCATGTTGTGGGGCTCAGTTGATGGAGCTAATCAGAGGGCAAAGCTGACAGAAAACCTGTAAGATTAGGCTTTGTGTAAACAAAGATTGGCAGAAATATCAATTTCCAGATGTGTTTAATCAGAAGGCTGTATTAAAATTTAAGGCACAGTTTTCAGATTTTTGTGTGTAAAAAAAAAATAAATAAATAAAAATCAAGCCAAGTATCATTTTCCATCAACATCCCAACTGTAAATGTTACATATAATGTAATGTAAAACATAATGTAAAACATATTGATCTTGTGGTTAAAATGTCATCAAATGTGGGGAAAAAAAAGCAAAGCATCTGAATCCATTGGCAAGGAATTCAATGTAATCATTGGGAAACTGTAAACATTTGAATATACATCATATACCTTCAGGGTTTTACATTTGTAGGTGGAGCTTTTTTACCAAGTGAACGGATTACCTTGGTGTCAGACACAGCCTTTTCTAGCTTGTCCAGCCTTTCCTTTAAGGCTCCACTGACAGAAGCATTGTCCAATTGAGCCTTGATCCTTGCAAGCTCAACGTCGAGCTTTTCCAAGTCGATTAGTAAAGTCTGAGCACAACTATCACATTCTAAAAGATAAAAAGAGAGGTGAACAAAAGAAGGTCACGCTCGGATTATTACGAATGGCATGAGATACTGTCTGGACTCTGATATGACTTCTTTTTTTGTTGTTTTTACCTTGACATCGCTCATCTGTGTTTGTGTCTCCTGGCTCCAGAGAGTTCTTGCAGACTGCAAGGCAGCATGAAAATGTGTTTACATTACAAACAAAGATCTCTAAAAATATCACATATTTTAAAGGAAAAGAGAAGGATCTAACCTCCTGTCCTGGGATCACAGCTGTTTCCATTTCCATTGCAGTTACACGGCTGGCAATTTTGTCCCGGTGTGAGTGGGTTGCCATAATAACCAGGAGCACATCTGTGTAAGAGAAAGAGTTAATGAAGAAGCATCAATTTGGAAAAAAGCCAACAGCCTTCCTGTCTGTTTGGCTGAGTTACTCACCTCTCACACCTCACGCCGGTGTAGCCAGGTTTGCAAACACACTGGTCTCCAAACACATCTCCACAGCTTACTGCAAAACTGACCGTGAATCAAAGGGATCACATTGTTATTCACAAAACAGTTGTACAAGAGAACATAAAAGAATTCAAGTATTATTTTGTCACCCACCTATTTGAGGGTACACTAAAAGGGCAGGGGCATAATCTGCACGTTCCGTCTGCCGCACGAAAGTGTCCTTCCTTGCAGCGCTCACATCGATCCCCAGCAGTGTTTTTCTTGCAGTTCTAGAAATAGGTAAAAATGTATGAATGAAGTCACCTCTGGAGTTGATGAATGATCAAGTCAGGATAACATTCACTGTTTTATATATTTCTCTTCTAAATCCACCAAAGAATGTTGTGGTCGAACTCAGAGGAAGGTTCAGTCATCCATGTCTGTTTGGTTTTCAGATGTAAATATGTGGCTCAATGCAAGTTCTGCATGCACAGGCACAGTCTTGAAGGTCTTGCGTAACATTAACTCAACTAAGGCTAAAGAGCATGAAGGCTCCATCCTATCTCAACACATAATAACAAAAGAGACGACAAGAGAGGAAAATGTAGAGGAAATTCAAAATAGGGTTTTATTGAGGTTTGACAAAAAAAAACTGTTGTGGGGGAGATAACATGTTTCCAGGCTGCATGCACTGAAATTAAAAGGGTCCTGACTATGATGAAGCTTAAGCAGAATGAATGTTGGATCATGTTTGTTCTTTTCTTGTTGTGAAACTTTCCCATCATATGTGGTTTTCATTACTTTTATAACAAGCAGTTAAATAGGATTTTATATTAACTGAAAACAATAGTCCCCCCTGTGTTAGCTCTGACTTTTCCAGATGACTGCCATTTCAAAATCCAACATGTATTAAAGCTTGAAATTAAAAACAAAGCAACTTGTAAATGTTTAGTCTGCTAGCCATGGCTTCTGTCCTGTCTACTTTTTACCTGCTCTAACTAAAAAGAACGAAAAAGCTTCCCTTAAAAATAACATCTACTCTAAAAACTGATGTTGAAATATTGATTTCGGAGCCTCCAACTAACACCTGTTAAGGCCAGCTAAGCTGAAACACTGATTCGGGATGAAACAGACAATTTCTTGGCTTGGTGTCTCTGTTAAAGAACACCTGGAGCAGAGAAAAACAGATAAAGTTCTAATTTTGCTGCTACTTTTAGTAAACGATGCAATGTTTACGCTGAAATTGGAAAAATCACATAACAAACCACTTTCTAAACCCATCTTTGGTTAAGTGTTCATCTCTTACCAGGCACCGCCCAGTTACATCTTCACACTCGTCAGCCAAACCGTTGCACTGGCAGGGCAAACAACGGTCCAAGAACAGTCCGTTGCCCTCTCTGTAGAATCCGGGGAAACATTTCTGAAGAAAAAAAAAACAAATAAAAACATAAAACTGTTATTATTACACAGTAAAGTGTTGTAACACCGCTTTCAATTTAAAGGATAAACATACTGTTGGGTGAAAACAGGCAAATTTTTAAAAATCGGATACTGCTAGATCTCAGTTTAGGTTGTTGATTTGCGAGTTTGCTTGTTGTTTGGTATTGCAAGAGTCAACTGACAAACTATGAATGGATCTCATCAATACTGAGTTTCATCTTGATTTACACATAATTTGCAAACCTTTTTGCTTCATATGGCAATGAGCTCAGGCTGAATTTAGCTTCATGAAATATTAACAGAAAACTTGCCCTTTGCTTTAAGAGATAACAGTCACTTAATCACTGACAGTCTAAGTATTAAACACAGAGCTGAAGCCAGATAACATTTTTCACAGTAAAATGCAGCAGAGATCTTTTTACCTGAACCTGAGAACCAGCATCAAAAACTGAGGGAAACTGAATGAACTGTCCTTGGTTTCTTAAGGATGGATACTCTATCCGCTGGGCTGCCTGTTCGTCAGTTCTCTGAGGCAGACCGTCATGATGCCGGGTCTGGTGGGGTTGCTCTCGATTGCTGAAGGGTCTGTGCCTGGCACAGCAAAGCCCAATAAAAGTCCAACAAATCAGGATCCAGGACAGAACCCCTTTACACCAGCGCCTATCCATGCAGATATTCAACATTCCCAGAGTTTTTCCTGTGTGAAATAACTGCCTGCTCCCCCTCGTCTCAGCCTCTTAAACAAGCACGCACTGGGACACAATAAGGACACACCCCATTTACCTGAGTCAGCTTGGTAGATCAGCATGAGTCTGTTCGGTGCATTCAAGTACTCACATGCAAGTGTTTACATGTTCACTCTGTCTCTTTTACTTGCAGCTCAAAAATGCATGTAGACAATAACATAATCTTCTCGGTCGGAGACGCACTTAGATGTAAAAAATAATGGATTCAAGAATCTGTATGGAACCTTCTTAAAGTAAAAACATGAAAGTCACAAAAGTTATGACTCCTGTTGGGTTTCTGCCATGACTGAAAAAACTCAAGCAATGATGTCTTTATCTCCATGGTGATCAAGGTTTGGCATGTTTGCCAGTGGTCTTAGTTCAGTTACCTTTAGTCACATTCACAATAAATGAATTTAAATATATGCATTATAACAAAAACTCAGGTACTGCGATGTGATAGACAGAGGTAGACAAATATCTAATGTGTATATAGGCTCCATGTGGGTTATACACATGAATGGGCAATAAGCAGGCCTGGAGTCACGTTTGACTCCTTTACTGGAACCGACTTTAACTTAGAAGACAGAACCAGTTACTTTATATAGGTCTTAACTTGAGTGTCAAATTTCTTTAGAAAGTTAGATCAATTTGTGCAACTATTCCAGGAATCATGTGGGTCCCTGTTTTTATCCAGAGCTGACCTGCATCAAACCTATGAAAGGAGAAAATAGGGCTGATTTTCTATGTAGGCCACACAAAACCATGTAAGGCCCATTTTCCAACTCATTTCCTATCCACACAAGCCCCGTATTTAATTGACAGCTGTGTTTGCTACCTCTGAAATATGACTTAAATTTACTAAAGACATCAAACCAAAATAATTGTGCTCCATGTTCAAGATTGAAAACTAGTGGTATTAGAAAAGGAATATGTTTGGAAACCAAGCAAATGGAATATTTCTCTGCAACATCGTCATATAAAGAGACTGCGTTATACTGAGTGTGTATAGAGATGATCAGTCAGCAGGTCAAATTAACAGCTTTATTTCTTTCTGCTATCTTTATAAATAAAGTTACCATGGTGGATTTCAGGGTTAAGGGATTTGATTTCGTTCTGTTAATGTTCCCAACTTCACAGTTAGGATCTTTTCTCTTTTTTCATGATGCAACAGGTAAAGTGTTTTTAAGCGTCATTAAAAATCCTGCTACTTTAAAAACTTTGCGTTTACTTTGGTGGTAATTGGCATACAAAAAAAAAGTAGAAGCACTGCTCTAGCTTAAAATAACAGTTTTCTAAAACTTTTCTATTCTAACATTAAGTAGAAAATATATGACTGAAGGCGAAGTCAGACGACCTCAGACAACACAATCCAGACACTCACTAGTGAATCACCTGCGCACACACACATGCAACAGACACAGCTGGGTGTGTCAGTTGTACGCACAGACGAATGCTCATACTGGAGGAACATTCAGGTGAGCACACTCAGGTTTATGAGTAACGTTATGTTGCCTAGAGACACACCCTGCATATCAAGGCAAGGTGCCGTGTCATAGCACCTCTGGCCACAAATAATCAACTTCCTTTAAACATGCCTGATCGTACAAGGCTCAGACACACATTAACAGCCATACAAGTGGATGTATGGAAACCAGCTTTCAAAAAAAAAGCGGAACATGTTTTTGCTCCCTTATAATAATGTTTCCAATAAATCTACAGGAGTACCTCCTCTTTAATTAGTTGTTGCTTGAATTCCTTCTTTAATTTAGCTTTGTGGACGAAACAGCGGAAATGTTATGAAAGCAAACAAATTCTAAATGGCTTTTTAAAAAAGTTAAATAAGTTAGTTTAATATCTGATATCAAAAGAAAACAAAATAAGCCCTTTTTTTTCCATAGCAGCTACTTATATTCAGATACAATGAGTTGTTAAACTTAGCTGGTGATTATAGATGTAGAATCCCTAATATTACGCCTGCATGACTACCGCAATATCATCGCCCAGGGCTGCACACAGTTACTGCAGAGCTCTCAGGACGGGTATTTTCCAGCAAATTCTTTTGCTAATAGGTTTTTCCTTCAGGAAAAGGGTGTGATACTTTGTGCAGACATGTTGGAACAATCTGAAAACTATGAGGATGGGATCCAATTCCGTAAAAGACAAGATGCCATTTCAGCTCCACCCGGTTCTCCACCCTTCCCCACCCCACAAATCTTTTCTTTACTTATGAGGAACGTTGTATAAAAATATTGGTGTTAGTGCACCCTGAAAGTATTGTTAATTTCTAGTTTTCACCTCTTCAAAACAGTAACAATACATTCATTGTAAAGGGGTAAACATACTAGCAGAACAAAACATGAGGCAAAAACGATATAAAATTGGTGCTCATTTACATTTGCTAATTTCAAAGGCTTTATTATTTTTTCGTTGTTTTGATGTTTTATTTTTCTTGTATTTTTGCAATTGCAATAGTTAAAACTACACTTTAAAAAAATATATAAAGTGTTGTGGTACATTTCTGACTTTTTCTGGGGGTTTTTTGTTGTTCTTTTGGATTTTTCTTTTTAAAATATTCTGGAAAAAAAAAAGTATCTGTTATTTTATAGACTTTTTTCTCTAAATGTTTCTTTAATATAAATTGCTCTAAAATGTCCATTATCTTCAGAGGAGTTATCAGAACTCTGTTACCTAAACGGTTCTGATAAACATGTTTCAAAGATCCATAGAAACAAATTACAGAAAATTCCTTCGAATAAATACAGTATTTTTATTGTGAATCTATGGACTTTAATTACATTGAATGAATGGATCTAATCAATACTGGATTTTATTGTATTTGACCAAAGAGAGGATTAATTAAGCAATCAAACAAGCTGCAAAACTATGACTTTCAGTAAGGTGGTTTAGGTATTATTTTGAAAAAGTTGGTATAAATACATTTAAGTATATGTGGACAGTGTTGGAGCATAAATCTCTGTGATGAACCCATTTGACCTTTGCACATATGAATTTCAGCATAACATTCTGATAGTAAACACATCCCAATTCAATTATTTGTAGATTAGGAGAAGTGAATGTGTCTGCAACTGACAGAGTAATAAAGCATATGTTCAAAAATATCACTAAGCCCCAAATTATACATATCTCTAGAAGTACAATGTTTAATTTTTTTCTCCAGCCCCAAAGTAATGTTATTACTTGAATTAATCTTCCAATGAAATAATAGGAGATTCAAAGAACACATTAAAAAGAGCACAAAAAAAAGACTTGAGTTTATAAAATACAACTATACCTTGAACCAATCCAACAGCAATAACTGGTGAACTTGCAAATTACACACAACTGTATGATTATTAAGTTTCTACATCAAGCCTCACATCTCACCTGACAGGAATCTCCAGAGTACTCAGGGGGGCAGGAGCAGACTTCCACAGTATTTGCCGGACCTCCGGTTCCCGAGTCTGTGGCCTCCTCTAGACCAACCTCCCCCAAGCTGAGTCGTTGGCTCTGAGTAAAATACAGGGCTCGGATCCTCAAGCCCACCAGACCTGCTAAGACCACCATGAGCTCTTGTCTGGACACAGGCCTGTTGGTACTAGCGTGACGCCAGTTTCCCTGCAAAAAAACAGATTACTGGAAGTAATCCTCAAAAACCAACAGCTCTAATGAGCGCGTTCGTACCATGAGGATGATAAGCGAGAGAGAAGTCTCTGTCAGATGAAGTTATTCTCTACCTTTTGATAGATTTTCGTCACCTTTTGTTTAAATGTCATCCCCTACATACTGCACTTTAGGATACTTTAGAAGTGTTTAAACATCAATTGTACTAGAAACCCATTCCAAATACCAACTATTTTACCTCCAAGAGTTGGACTCTTCCCTGATGCAGCCTGTCTGGAAGGGGAGGCTCTGAAGCCAAATGGATCAGGCTCATATTCTGACCCTAAAAGGCATAAAATAATGATGCTGCTTTTTATACATAACAGCAAAGGACTGTTCAGTAAAACTGAAGTACTGGGTCCACAACATACTGTCAGCACCACGTCTGGTTGTCTGTCAATGAGTGTCATGCCTTCACTCGGGATCCCAAATGATTTGGACTGGTAGGTGAGGAAGCCGCCGTAGGATGAAACCTAAAAATCAGTAAAGAAGAATCAGTATCAGTAGCACATTAATATATGTATGCTAAGTTGAACTGTACCAGTTAGGTTAAAGGTAAAAAAAAATAAATGAACATATCGTTCTATCATTTCAATATTAACACGTATTTAACCC
Organism: Jordanella pulchra; assembly: GCA_034780135.1. Lineage (NCBI taxonomy): Eukaryota > Metazoa > Chordata > Actinopteri > Cyprinodontiformes > Cyprinodontidae > Jordanella > Jordanella pulchra. Next base: position 13,777 of record JAUZNJ010026210.1, on the reverse strand, counting down.
TTTAACATAGGCAATACAATGTTTTCATTGTCTTTGACTAAATACATATACATTTGAGCATTTTTAGTTATTATTATGGAGATATTTGCTGCAGTTCTCCAACAGTGGAGAGGGACAAAACCAGGATTCTTGATTGTTTGTCTTTGTTACAGTAAACTGACTGCATCTGCGTGTAATGTAAGTCTTCATGTCTCATGTTGACATATTTAAAGTGTTTCTTTGAAATATTTTATATGAAATTACACTAAGGAATACATTATTGTGTTTAAGTGATATAATTTTTGGTTCTTTGTCAGCTTCTTGTCAGCTGGTACTGATGAAGGCCTGTCCTGTGAACCACACAAAAAAATGGGTAAAGTACAAGTACTTCTTCATCTGATACTTGAATTGACTGAGAGAAATTTGGTGTCTTAAGTCTGTTGTTGCAGTAATGGATAATGTTTGTTATATAAAGTATTTAGGTTTTTCAGTCGTTCTGTAGATGTTTGTTTGTGTGTATATGTTGTTTATCGTGTTTTACAGTAGACTTGATAATTAGGAGATGTAGTTTGCTATAAGAGGCTGCCTGTTCAGATCATTATGAGCAGCTGCTGAGATCTCATATGATCTGCTGCTCAACAGGGTTCTCTGTCTGTTTTTATCTCTGCATCAAGTCTCTTGTTTAATTCACTGCTGATCTACTATGTAGAAAATAAGTTTGCTGTTTTCTTTTTGTTTTTTGTGTTTGTTTTTAGGTTTTTTTCTTGATTTATGAAGATTAACATTTATTCCCCTTATTTGAATTTCTAGTGTACTGATAATTTGAAAATAAAAATATAGATTTTTTAAAATCTAATTCTAACTTCTGTTCTAAAAAAAAGTTATACATTTAGGGATTGATGATTTGGTCAAATTAATTACTGAATTTCCCTTCGGAATCTATAAAGTATAACTGAATTGAATTATAATTTCAATAGTAGCAGCTTTTTACCTCATTTAACATTGGTGTTATTATAATCATCAATAGATTTCATATAAATATAAATGTTAGCAATTCAATTAATATTTAATTATTAAAAAAAAAATTTCATATAATTTTAGCAAGAAATATTTTGATTGCATAGTTTTATTATATCAAAGACATTGTTATTATATACGTTTTTCAGTGGGATATTGAACTAATGCAGTAAAACTGACGTGTTTCTCAAAGTAGTTTATTTATTTAGTTGCAAATAGCTGTGAAAGGCAGTGTGTAGTAGAATGACTGTGGGTGAAGTTATGCAATTGGTAGGAACGATTTAACTAATGTGAAATCCCTTTTTATTTATTACATATGTTAAGTTGAATTTGGTTTCTGCACAGTTTACAAAGTACATAAAGAATACAAAAACAAAACGCCATAAAATACCTCCTTCTGTGTTAAAACAACAACGCCTGTATAAAAAATTCAGTATTTTGTGGGCAATGTGTTCTGGGCCAAGCTGACTCACTCTGTCGCCCAGGTAGGACTGTGGCGCCACCCAGTGTAGAGTCTGAACCGTAGGAGGAAGCTCCTGGATGTCTGCCACTGCTGTATTACTGACTGCGTTCAGCACTGAAGGGACCTCCTCCCTGTCAGGGCTTTCCAATCGCCAGCCTCGCATCTCAACAAACTAATGACAACAAATGTTAGGAGTACATAAGTATTTATCATGTTTCCAACTGAAATAATGTACATTGATGTTAGAGACGAATGCTTCTTTGGAGATCAGAAAAAAAAAACACAATAACAATATCTGGATAGAAGAACAGACTATGTTTGTGCAGCATCTTTAATTATCTGCAACATAAATAGCTCTAATCAAACAGCTACAATTGTTTACGTCATGGACCTAAAAGAAGCTCTGAGCAGGATGTATTTAATAACAGTATGACATGTTGCATTTGAAGGTCATCCCACCTTTCCACGCCGTTTGTTAGAGCTCTGACACTGGTCAGTGGCTCCAAAACAAAAACAGCTGGAGCAGCCAAGGAGGTTGGAGGGGTCAAAGAAGAAGGAACCTCCCCGACAAGTATCACACCTGACACCTACAACGTTTTTCTGCAAAAACCATAGCATTTATAAGGCAGGAGACAGTACAAAGAAGTCCAATGAGAGATCAGGAGAGTTTCTAAACTATCAACTCACCTTGCAGAGACACCTGCCTGTATCAGGGTGGCACACATTGGCTGTGACTCCTCCTGGGTCACAGTCACAGGGCAGACAGTCAGGAAAGCGATAATAACCCGGAGCGCAGCGGTCACACTGCCGGCCGGAGATACGGGGTTTGCAGCTGGAAAATAATCACAAGCATTTACAGACGTAAAATAGTCAGATTCCGGTCAAAACAACAAAATCTAGCTTTTATTATTGTCCCACACATCTGGTTGCTTCTCAGATCCGCAGGTTAAGAATTAGACTGTAAGCCTACAGCCAATGATTTTCCTCTTCAAAGCCAATTGTGATTTGTTTTTAATGCAAAATGTCCTTTAAAAAAACAAAAAACATTTTAAACAAATGCAGCTTCCGGTATTTGAGAGGGAGGGCATCCCTCTCACTGCTGGGGGCGTGTTAATAACCCAAAAAAGGAACAAACAGGGATGTTCCCATCAAGGCAGACTAGTTCCTCTTGCAGTAACATTCCTAACGTACTAGGATCAATATCCCAGTTTATAAGGACAGTTTATTTTGTTTTGTTGATTGGTGCTAAACCAACACATGTGGCTGATTTCTGAGCTTTTAATAAAAGAAGTGATAATTTTATCAGAAAAACACGATTACAGGTCAATGCTTAATTTCTAAGTTACTACCTAGCCTTATTTGTTAGAAGCTGCAGCACAGTTTGTAGGATTGTTGCCTTGAGGCAACAAGGATCTGGGGTTGATTACTAGAAAAGTATCTTTCTGTATGAAGATTGCATGTTCTCCATGCAGAATTATGTGGGTTCTCTCCGGGTACTTTGTCTTCCTCCTACAGTCCATAAAACCCCCAAAACATGACTGTTTGATTAAGTGGTGTTTCTAAATTTGCCTTGGGTGTTTCATGATTGTATTTGTCAGCCCTGTGATGGACAGGTGACCAGGCAGAGTCCCTGGTGACCCTGATGGACAAGCGGTAGAAGATGGTTAAATGGATGGATGGACAGATGATTTGTTAGTGTTTTGTTTTTATTGAATTAAGGATTTATGAATGTAAATAAATCATACACTAAATTACCTGCACTGCCCGGAGACAATGTCACACTGAAGTCCAGCGTTTACGTTCACCCCGCTTGGAGAGCACCCACAGTTCTCACAGCCCAGCAAAGGGTGGTAGCTAAAAGTCTGATGCTGGCACACATCACAGCTCGGTTTCACTGTCTGAGGAGGACAGATGCAGCGTCCAGTCACTTCATCACACAGGCGACGTCCGCACTCACATGCTGCAAAGTTAAGAAAAGGACATTTTCTGAAGTTTAAAGAGGCAGGTGTGTGATTGCTACATTTTATATGATAATCCAAAAGCTAATGAATATTCACGTTTGCAGTAGGGAAATCCGTAGAATCCTGTGGCACATTTGTTGCACTGCCGCCCAATAATGTGCTCCCTGCAAGGACACTGTCCTCCAACTGGATCACACAGACTCCCTGTGGAGCCGGACTTATCACAGTCACAAGGCAGGGCTCCATCGTTGTAAGCTGCTGCCAGAGCGCGGGCTGAGTCTCTGCAAAACTGGGATGATGTTCTGGGTCTGCCGCAACGCACAGATAAATAAAAACTCCTCCAGTAAAACACAGCAACAGATTAATATACGACAGTAGCAGCTAGGGGGCACTGTTTCTAAAAGAAAAATGTATGCGGCATTAACGTTTTTTTCTATGGACTTTTTACCACATGATAATATTCAGAACCGAAACAAAAGGTCAGATAACAAAGTGCTGTAATTATTGGACTACATTCAGTTATAGATATACACATATATTGTATAAAAAGATCTATAGCTTTTGCTCTCTGATATTAAGTGTTTTCTGTTCCATGACACTCAGTATTACCAGCATTTGACTTTTTACAAACATTTTTGTCCCATAAAATTCATAAAGATGGTCATCAGGACATTGGCTTAAAACTTAAGGAAAAACTAGTCCTGCCAAAGATGACCAAAGGCATACCACTTAATTACTTCGAAAGGGGCTGAGGGACTACAAAGGTAATGTTGTGTAGAGGCCATCGGATAGCCTCATAGAAAGGTGTACAGTGCTTAACCTGCGCTAAACTGCAATAATAATAATTATAATGTGAAATATCACAATTATTTGGCGTGTTGCTGGTGATCTACAAAGATTGTGCAAACAAATGGTAACTGTTGGCAGTTTAAAGAAAGGGGCCTAAAGGAAAGGTGAGGCTACAATAAATACCTTAAAATGATAACAATGATGATACTAAATATTATTTATAGTACACTTTACATAAGAACCTCAAGGTTCAACAAACACACTCAAAAAAAAGAAAATAAAAGTAAAATATAGAGAGAGATTACATACTAAACAGATAGATTTACCTCCATCAACTTGTCACAACACCTGCTTGAGCCACAATATAGTAAAACATAGGCCCAAAAGCGCAGTTATGTTGTTCTAAACTAGGGCTGTCATTTTAACGTAACAATTAAATTAGGTAATCAAAACGCAAATGACTGCGTAATTAATCATAATTAAATAATTAAAAATAGGTAATTAAAAATAATCGCAATAAATTAAGAGAGCCAATGCATTGCATGAGCATTTTAAATTTGGGCCACTGAACGTTTCAGGCAGTAAGTGTCAGTAACGCACCTAAACCTGTTTGCTAAACGCCAACACCAGAAAAAGAAAAGAAAATGAATGGCAAATTTTACTGTAAAAAGAATGAAGACGGGACTGTCAACCACAACAACGTGATTTGTAATTATTGTAATAATGATTTTATCACCGAAGCAGCTGCTTGATGTATCATTTAAACGTGAAACAACATGAGAAAGTTATGCGGGTGCAGCTGCTAGTGCTAACATTGGCGCGTTTCACCAACCCACGCTTGCTGAACGTAGAAAATGAATGAGGAAAGCCAGTCTTCTTCATCAAGAAGACTGATTAGCCATGCACTACAATTTGTTCATGTTCCAGATTTCAAATTCCTTACTTAGGTAACTTTACAGCAGTGAAAGATCCTCCCTAATTTCTCTGCCCTAACACACCTGAGTCACTGTACAGAACTTCATAGGCTGTGTGAGAGCAGGGCTGCATGGAAAACTTAAAGGGCTGCGGCCCTTGAGGACCATTGTTCCCCATGACTTCTATAGCAGATATAAGATTAAAATGCAATTTATTAGATTAAATAATCCAAAAATCCTGTAATTAATTAGATTCATTTTTTAATTGCCTGACAGCCTCTAGCTAAGACATTTGTATGAAGACCAGTTAGTAGCAATCAACCAAAATTTTTACAATTTTAGCTTGAGAGTTTGAGTAAGAATACCTTCATAGTTATAGTTAATGGCAATTCTATTAAATACTAAGAATACTTATGAAAACTCATTCAAATTCAGTTTTTATTTATCATTATAAAGGAAGTGCAGAAAGATTTTGGTTTTACAACTAATAGAGAACAGGAAAGATATTTGATTTACTGTCATGCAGTGAGGAAAAAAAGATATGGTTAATGACACTTACTCTATATAGAATCCTTCTCTGGTGCATTGCTTTATAAAATCTGCAGACTTGTCAAGTGGTCTCTCTTGCAGGAGCTCTGGACTGTAACGGCTATCAGAGACCAGCAAAATATAATCCTAATAAAAAAAAGCAAATATTCACTTTTAGATATAGTCCACTTTGCAATAGGGCACCCAAACAAACTATTTCTTAAGGCTTAGACTTGCTTTCTTTTTTTTACTTCCAAGAGACGAAAGTACAACATTCTGAGGCGGCAAACAAAGCTCAACCTGTCCAAAGTCTCACAAAGCCTTTGGGTTTAGCTCTTACGTAAAGCTTTATGGAGCTGCCAGGTAGAAAACAGTCCCTTCATTGTTGTCAGTGAAGATATATCATAAGACTGAGTGGAGAATCATTAAAATAAACCAGCTCACACTATGAAAATACAACCTGCAGACTTTCTAAGAGTGTCGCTAGCAAATCTCTATGTTTTTTGGGTTGGGTTTTTTGCTTATTTTACCTCATGATTGCGTGAGCTACAGAAAAGTAAAACCAATAACACACTGACCAACCAATAACACACTGACCAAAGTAAGAGTCTTCCCGTGTGGCACAATGACAGAAATGGTGGGTGGCTCCAGAGAATTCCTGTAAAAGTCAAGAGCGATGCGACCGTCGGCAACAACAACCTCCCTGCAACCTGATACTGCCGGGCAGAAGGTAGCGTTTATCTCACCTGGAGGGGAAGGAAGTTTCTCAGTTAGACAATATGTTGCTAAAAAATTTATTTATTTATTTAAGCTACAGAAGGAAACATCTCTAAAGCCTCTGAGGTTATTGTCAGGAGGCCAGGTATGTTATCTGATCTTAAGAAGGAATTTGCAGCTCACTGCCAGAGTTAAGTCAAGTTTCAAATTCGCACTCCTAAATTTAGTTGAATAAATCAGTCTCAAACCGCCTCCCTAACACTCACCCTTCCAAACCTGCCCTGCCTTTACTTGCACTTCCACTGGGAAGGAGACGTGTTCAGGTTGATGATAATGGACCACAACAACATACCGACCTGGGAGTGGCACCTCTGGAGTAAAACTAATCTCAGTCTACAGGGGGAAAAAAAGAATATATTAGTGCAGTTCTCTTTTTTAATTATGAAGAAAACAGGATGTTAAAGTATTCAGGATGTATACCTGAGGAAATTTAAGCACTGTCCCATCACTCTGAGGCTCATGGACAGAGAACACACTGGACTGTCTTCTCCACCTCCAATCTGGATTCTTGCTTTGTTGGGAAGCAGCCGCCAGTGTTGATGACAGCTTTCCATCACGGGCAGGATACAGAATCGAGGCTGAGGACGGCTTTTCAAACCTCCGTAAAACACAGTGTCGACTGTAAACATTAGACAGCAACAAACTGAGGTTAAGGGAAATTCCTTTAAGCCTGACAATAATGCTCAGTGTCTCATAGGATTTACCATACGGTGCCTTCAAAAAGTATTTATTCCCTAAAACTTGTGTAAATTTGGTTGAAATACAACCTCAAACTGCAATGTGTTTTATTTGGGTTTTATATGATGTTCCAACATAGAGAGGCGCACAACTGTTGATGCAAAGTAAAGCATTTATCTGCTTCATTATTGTTTTACAAATAAGAATCAATTTAGTTCATCATCTTATGAGAATAGTGTGGCAAAGCTGCAAAGGTAAAAAACTGTGTCCCTCCACTTTACTGAATGTGAAGTGACCAACTGGAGAAAAAAAATGCATTTGTTGACTTCAAACAATTAGCCTTGAGTTGCAAGACGGTTGTTGCTGAAAGTACCCCAAAGGAAAAGAAAATCATTTTCAGTTTCCACAAGCCACACTGAAGGTCCTATGAAAAATATGTGTAAGGATATGCTTAAATAAAGAAAGGGAGAAACAAACTTTTACACAGCATGATGATTTTCTGCATGGCAGGAAACTGATACTGAACAAAGAGTGAAAATACCATCCCTACACTGAAACATAGTAGCAGCATCATGCTGTAGGACAGATTTTCATTGGACTAAAGCTGATAAATGCTGAAGAGAAGATGAAGGGAACGTTAAGCTAAAGGAAAATGTATCAGAAGCTGCAAAAGAGACTTGCATTAAAGGTAACTTCATGACAAAAAAAACACTTAAATGTTATGATGGAATGGATAGGATGAAGGTATGGCCTATTCAAAGTCTAGACATTCATACATTTAGGGATATGTGACAACTCTTGAATAATGATATCTCGAAAAGCTCTCCATCCGGCTCTCCATTGAACTAGAGCTATGATACATAGAATGGCAAAAAAATGTCAGACTATTAAAATAGAAACCTGATTAAAATATGTCCTAAACTACCTGCAGCTGTAACTGAAAGTATTTTAAATCACTCAGGACAGATCAATACATTTTTTGAATTAGTAGAAAATAATAAAAATAAAAGTGGAATAATTAGCATTTCACTTTTACAAATAACTATTACTTTGTGTAAACCTTTCACGTGAAATCCAAATAGTATATATTGCATTTCATGAATTGACTGTAAGGAAATAGGTAAGAGGTAAACTAATGTGAACCAAAGGAAAAATTAAAAGCAATAGTTATTAATTAAATGGCTGTTCTTGCTTTCAGGTAAATTTCATCATTTTATTTTTTTATTATGTCTGTTTATGTCAAGTTTTCCAGTAAATAACTGAACTTCACACCGACAGCTGATAAATATCTGACATCCATGCTAATTAGTTTTAGATTGAGCAGAGTTAGAATGACAGATGTTCCAAAGTTCATCTTCAGGTAAGGAATCCCGGCCAGCTTGGAGAAATGCTTGTATTCACAGCTGGACACCAGATGTGTCTCCCTGCTGTTGGATCTAATCTAGCAAGCAACACGGTACAAATGACAGCTTACAGTCATGGATGTTGTATTGAAACAGGTTTTTCAGAAGCGTGCATAACATATCTCATGAGAATCAAAGTAAATGTAGGTTTTATGTTCAGCTTTATGAAAGCAATCAAGATTTGGTTGTAATTACTAATACAAATAAAAAAAGGCTTAGAAGCATGAACAAAAGCACTTACCTGTCTTGAGTGAAAAGACCATGAGTAGAGACACACAACACTTTGGGCTCCACGTAGTCCATTGAAAACTCTTCTGCAGGCACCGTATATAACTTGTACTACACAGGAACACAGCAATAGTTTAATTATCCCACTGCTTCTTCATACAACATGTGGAAAGGTGGATTTTCTACATGTTTCTGGGAGCATCCTCACTAGAAGGAATGATGATGTGGAAGTATGCAGAAGAATCTCCGTCCTGTGAGAAAGCTGCAGCATGGCCACCTGATTTCTACCATCCACAGCCACACTCCGGCATAAAAAGCTGCAAGAAGTAGTAGAAAAAATTGACATTAATATTTAACTTTTACATTGTTTTAAAATTACATCCTGCCCCCTTAAATCTTCTTGCCTTGTGTGACATTACAAGCATTTTTCTTTTTTCATACATACCATACAATACCTCTAAAAGATATTTATTACTAGAGTAGGTTTTAATTTATTTCTATACATAATACCTTGACTCTTAATAGTTAACACTTCCCCTACTGAAGAAAAGCAATCAGAATGTGTAGTACTACCATGGTTTACAGCGACTGCTGGTAAGCTCAACCTTGGTTAATTGTTTGCAGCATCATTTGGGTCTCATTTAACATTTTTCCTCAACATGCATCTTTTGCTCCTTATGTGGCATATGGTGACAACCAAACAGCAGACATGATCTTTTATTCCTGACCTGCCTGCTGTGTTCCTTGGTCTTTGTAATTTTATTTATGTTCTCTAACAAACGTCAGGCGTTCACAAATCAGCCGCAATAACGCTGAGATTTGATTTTACACAGAATGACTCTATTTGCTAATTAGATCATTTCTGAAAGCATTTAGTAAAAATGGATTTATTTAGAGAAATAGATAAAGTTTAAATGTATAGAAAGCCTCTATATATTATTAAGATTTGGTTGATTAAAGCAACTATTTTGTGTTGGTATATCGCATAAAATCCCAGTGAAATACATTGAAGATTTTTGTTGTTATACGATCCAAGGACACACAAAAACAAAAAAAACAAAAAACAATGCAATGGGTATAAACAAATTTGCAAGGCACTTTATTGCCAGAAACAGTAACAGTAATAGTAAATCAGTTCAATACCAAAATGACTCACCTAAAAACACATCTGTAAATATTTGCTCTAGCCAAGATTTGGCTCTCTGAATGACCGCTGATGAGTATGTTAACATTCTGGATAGTTTGCATCTCACTGGTATACTCCAGAATGAGGGCATACAGGCCTGCATGAGGGACACGAATGCTCAGCTCCAGACGAGACTGTAAGAGACAGAACGTGCACATTGTTGTGAGATATTATAAGATTTTAATCCTGCAAAAGCCCCTTTATAAATTTACCTACAACACACTTTAGATATATGTTATAAGACCTTTAGAGTTCTTAGGTGTGTCTCATTGTTAACTACCAATGTATTTATAACACTGAACCTGTCTCCCAATAACAGCTGCCATGTCCGGGTGATCTGGAGTAAGACGCCGCACACGGGCTAGCCTCCTCTTCCTCCGCCCTCTCCGTGGGGACAGCCTGCCCTGAGTGGCAAGCACGGAGCTGAAACCATCCATGGTGATGTGCTTGTACAACAGGCATCTTAAGAAAAGAGAACTGAGATGACTTCATTGTGCTAACAAAGAAAGTGGGAGAGAAATGAAGGTAAAAGGAAGAGCATTACTTTTCCTCCCTGTTTGCAGTGTGTAAGTATGTGCACGGCTCAGTGACCTCTTCCTGCAGCAGAGAGGCCTCGTAGTAATCTTGAGGCACCAGCACTAAATAATCCTGAAGTGTGAAGGTGACAATATGTCAGGTTGTATTTTTCTCAATTTACTCAAACAATCTCAAATTCATTCAATAGATTTTTTGCAATAGACCATCAAAAACTGTAAATCGTTCTGAAGTATAAGGAGAAAGAGACTTGCTTTTAGAAAGTTTTTTTTTACATCTTTATATCTATATTTTTTTATATAGTGGTACATATTTCTACTTAGTTCCTACAAGATAATGCCTTATAAAATCTGACAAATTACAGCTGTGAGTACGTATGTCTCTATCTTCTTTGCACATCTAGAAGCTGAGTTTTTTTTTTACCATTATTCATCACAAAATGCCTGAAACTCATTCAGATGTCTTGCCATTGGATTTAGGTCTGAACTTTGATTAGGTCCTTAAAGATTTGATCTTAACTTTGGCTTTATGTTTAGGGAGCTTGTTTATCTTTCAGTAAGGTATAATCCCAGCATCATGCTGTGCCACCCCAGTGCATCGCAGCAGGAATGGAGTGTTCAAGGCAACATGTAGAGCTGAGTATCTCACGTGGTTAAAAGCAAACGGCATGCAGGAGGTATTTTCCTGTTTTCTTCTTCTAACTACTTACAAAATGCAGAACTAAAAACACTGCATGATAGAAGTGCAGTGATTGGGTATTGAAGTAAAGGAGTGCTAAACACCCATGCATGTCTCATTGTTCAGTTTTTGTTTTTTTAATAAAAATGTTAAAAGTGCTTATTTATTCTACTTTACGAAAGTTTACTACTTTGTGTTTGTCTACCACATGAAGCCACCCCCAAAAAAACACACGTCTAGTTTGAAAGTAAACGAAACACCAGAGATTCAGAGGGTACACATACAGTATTTTCATTTGTAAAAGGTGAATATGGTGTGTTTTGTTTTGTTTTTTGTCAGGTAAAATCTTACACAGGAACTTACCAAGAGGACCCCCTCAGCTCTTATATGAATGATCCATTTTCCAGGATTGAATTCAAAAGGCTCAGTGAAGCCCTCTCCTGGGACGGTGACAAAGGATGGGGATGAAGTTGGAGGAAATATCACTTCCTTACTTTGACCTTCCCCTGCAGAGCACCAAGAACACAAGTCATAAACCTATACGGAGACCGCATCCATATGAAGACAGATCATCAACCCTTTTCTCTCATAAATGTCATGAAGAAAAAGTTTTCACATAACAAATGATGGGTTAGATTTTCACAGTTTGATGATGGAACGGGGCAAATGATGCTATGTCAGAGGCAGTCTTACCTGCAGTGCCTCTGCTATTTGTAGCCCTGATGCTACCAGTCACACTGACGATGTTGGCATTAATAAACCTCAGAACCACATGGAAAAAATTCTGCCGTCCCTCTTTTGGATCAACATGCACTGTTACCCTGGCTTCACTCTGCAGGGACGACAGTCACACACTGATTCCAGTGGCATAGGTTTGAGTAAACAATAGGTGAATGGTGTTAGAGAGACAAATGAAAGGCATGCAGGAAGATTAAAAGAATGGAACGGGTTAATCAACAGAGAGTGAGTGAGGCAAAGGCAGCAAGGCAAGCTCCCTTCACTTACAGTCACAGCAAGCCTCAGAGTCAGCATCATCCACCACCAAGATTTGGGCTTTCACTCGGACTCTCTCTTTATTTTGTAGAAAGGAGTAGCGTAATATAATGTGGAAGGGTCCAGGAAAGCCAAGGCTAAGCATTAGAATCGCCTCCGGCTGAGGACAGAGAGTGTTAGTGCTAAGAGTTGGTGCTGCTACTCCCACATCAGCAGTGAAAACAGGACATTGTGATTATTTGTGCAAAGGCAAAAAGCAGAAGATTTACTGCAAGGTGGAAAACCACTATAGTCTACCGTAAATCTCACATTTACATAATAACTGCATCCAAAGGACTAAAGAGAATAGGCAAACCTGTGCGGGTGTCATTATAGCATAACCTCTCCAGCTGAATCCTGGGAACTCTTGGGGGTTGAAACCAAAGCGAACTGGTCGAGCATTTGGTGTTGTGCCATCCTCCACTTCAAACTTCAACTGATGTAGAGATGGGAAGAAGTAACCAGGGGCAGGCCTAGAGAGAAACATTGCATTCACATTGTCTTGCTAAAGCTTTCTCACACTTGGAATATTATTTTTATATTTTAACAACATTTTTTGTATGTATAAATAAAAAACTTCAGTGTAAAACAAAATATTAGTTTGTAGACGAGGGGTTCCCAAACCATTTCAGACCGTGAGCCCATTAGTACCAACAAAAGACATCCTATATATAGAGAGAGATTTTTTAACATGAATTTCTAATTCCATTTAATAATTTCCGAATTTAAAGTTATATTTTTTTTATTTAGAGGGACATCAATTATTTAATTATTATTTAATGGGACATTAAATAAAATGATTCTTTTTTGCTCATTTCATAATTTAATGGCATTTTCATTGATTGCATTAGACATTCAAATTTTTATTTCATGAAAAATTTATTTTATAGTTTTGTCTTTTTTTTTTCTTCAATACATCTCAGAGGTCACAGCCGACTGATTCTTAAAATCTGCTCTGTGATAGACCAAAGCCAAAAAAAATATTTTGTCTAATTATTTTACAAATAAAAATCTTTAAAGTAAAACATGCATTTGCCTGATACCTCTAAATATAATGTAGCCTATAAATCACCTAATCAAGAAATAGGTGGTGTAAGTTTATTTTAGCATTATGAGAGTAATTCTGTGGATATCAAGGATTTTTTTTAAAAAAAACATTACTAAATTAAAAAAATATTAAGATCAAGGAATACATAAAACGGGTCACGGATAACACCATGGAGATGATGAAAGTAAAGCTAGGTCAAACAATGTCTAAAGCTCAGCATTTCATTGTTTAGTCCATCATCTGACTGTAGAAACCATTAAAGAGTTGTATTTATGGATTGTTTTCTTTGAGCATCCAAAAGGATATATATGATAACGTAGAGATCCACTTATACTGTAGTAGAAATATAGAGACGACAACTTTTAGTTGTCTGTGTGTTGGGTGTGAAGGTGGCGCAGTGGTTAGTGCGCATGACCCATGTACGGAGGCCTTAGTCCTCGACGCGGGCGACCCAGGTTCAAGTCCGGCTTGTGGTCCTTTCCTGTATGTCTCTCCCCCTCTCTCATACCCCCTTTCCTGTCAGCCTACTATCAGAAAAACGAGCCACTAGTGCTGTAAAAAG
>JAUZNJ010026199.1:0-16705 GCA_034780135.1 Jordanella pulchra | reverse complement strand
ATATCGTATATTATAGTTATGGCATCTTTTTTAGAGCAATTATAAATCTGCTAATCTGCAGGCTGATGATAATATTCCATTGAAACAAAAAAACCAGCAGCAGATATTTTGTCAGCTTCGGAGTCTCCGTGTCCTTTTGTGTTACAGACCTCTACTTCTACAGCTGAATGGTTTTCTGGTCTCTACTGCTCCCTGGTGGACACACAACATTTGCTTTTTAAGAGTCCTGGTATAGAAAGCCTATTCTTCCCCCCCTTCCAATTGCAGAATGATCTCCTCAAATTTATCTGTAAAGACTTTAGCAGTCATTCTTTTCCAACATACTTAGATCTATAGCAGACTCCCCACACATCCATATAAAATAAGCCATGCAACACAATTCATAGTCGATTATTCCAATCTCTCTAGCTACCTTCTCTAATATTAACTCTCTAATATGGACTTTATAATCTTCTATAGCACGGGTTAATTCAAGATTGATTAAAGTAATTTATGTTTTTTTATTCACACTTCTTTTTTATTTCTAGTTTATTATTCAATAATTAATGAAAATGACATTTTAGCTATGTTATAATCAATTTAAATCATATTAAATGCAGTGCACAAATATTAAAAAAATAACAAAACATTACCTATTGCGTTGTAGCATTTTGTGGCATTGATATTTTGCTTTTGTTTTTCCCTAAAGATGCAGTGGATTTACAGCACAGATTGTGATGAGGTGCATTGTGTGCTGCCCTTTGCTAAACTTAGGCAATTCCACGTTGCCTAATGCGGTGATAGTACTTCCGTTTTACAAACACGGAAAAAAATGCGTTGCTGCGTTCAACATCTACTCAGTCATTTCAGTTTGTATCGTTGAGCCATTCTACATAGGAGTGCAGAGCCTTAAATCAGTGCTGTCTCTTTAAATTTCTGAGCTTCCGGTCTGTAGCGGTGACGTGTCTCTCTCCTCCTCCCTGACTCTGTCAGTCATTGAGATTCACTCCGTGCCGATTTTCACTGAAAAAAGGGATATACGTTCTTTGTTAAGACATCATGGGCAGTGAGTAGTACTTTTTAAATTAGTCTTTGTTAGACCGATACCTATATCTCCAGAAAGAACACTCTTATTGTTGTTTAATCTGTTCTCTAACTTAGTTAGCTTACTCTCTCATGGTTCACTTTAGCTTGCATTGCTAGCTAGCGTGTGATTTGTTGCTTTTGTACCGTTATGGTTTCTTTGAGACGAGAACCTTTAATGAAAGTAACTCTATTTTCTCGTAGCATTTTAAAACTCAGTGTCTTACCCTTCGTTTTTTTAAGGTCGTTGTTGAAGATCAAGTAGGCTTAAAACCTTTTAAAAGCCTACCCACTCATTCATAGACACTGACAGTCAAGTGATGACGACGCACAACCGAGCTGTTGTCATTTATATCGTACTGTTCATAAAAGGAACTACAACAAACGCGTGACACGGAGGAATAACATTAAAACTTGCAGGATTAAACCTATGTATTTATGTATATTATGTATTTATTATATTATGTATTGTTTTTTTGATATTTCCCTTGAGTCCGCCCCCCTTCTCAATGCCACGTCCTATTCATCCCATCTATCATTCCCAGTAAAACACAGTTTGTTTCTTTCCAGTTAAATTCTTGGAGGTGATAAAGCCGTTCTGTGCGGTGCTGCCAGAGATCCAGAAACCCGAGAGAAAGGTGAACAATCATTTATTTTTAACATAAATATTAATTTAAAATGTTATAATTTCCATTAGCGTTCTAACTTGCTGTTTCCTCTTTTTTGTATTTCTGGCTATGTGTATCACCAACAGATTCAATTCAAAGAAAAAGTACTATGGACTGCAATTACCCTCTTCATCTTTCTAGTTTGTTGCCAGGTAAGTTTAAAAAAAAACAAAACGCTTTTAGTATTTAACATCTATTACATTAAACATTGTGAATGCTTGCTGGACTTTACTCTTAGTTTTCTATTAGTTTTATAACTTAACATTTGCTTATAAAACTAACAGGCCAGTTTGTATATAGTTGTATATAAAGTAATTATTTAGATCAAATGTACTCTGTTTCTTAGATGACTTATTTTTAGATATTTTTTTATTTCCAATCATATTCCCCCAGTTCAATTTTACTATTTGACTTTTTTTCTTTTTATTTAATCGATTGTTGTATTTGGCTATTTCAATCTTTGAGTTATGTTATTCATTTCCTAAAGGATTCCAAGTACTTTTAAGTTCTTTTTTATTTTAAATATACCATTTCTTCTATGTTTAGCACCCCCCCTTCAATCATTGCTAAATGTTGATTTTTTTTTTTCAGCCATAATTAAAACAAATTTAATTAAATTAAAAATTAAAATGAATAAATTTCAAAGTTCTTTTAACATGATCTGCCTAGAACTAATGAAGTCTTTCTTATTAACTCGTCCTTTAGATTCCCCTCTTTGGCATAATGTCCTCAGACTCTGCAGATCCGTTCTACTGGATGAGAGTCATTCTGGCTTCAAATAGAGGTATCTGTCAAACATATACTAGGAGAGATAAAATATAAGGTGAACGTTCCGAACTCGTGAGTTAACAAGTGTTTATCCATCTAGGTACTCTGATGGAGCTGGGCATCTCACCTATTGTTACCTCTGGCCTGATAATGCAGCTCCTGGCTGGAGCTAAGATCATTGAAGTTGGAGACACCCCAAAGGACAGAGCTCTGTTTAATGGAGCTCAGAAATGTATGAAACTCTATTCTAGTTGTTCTCTTAGAATTTCATTTTTTAAGGGTTTCTTGGTTGGTAAATTGTTTAATTCTTCCAGTGTTTGGGATGATCATCACCATCGGACAATCCATTGTTTATGTGATGACGGGCATGTATGGAGATCCATCAGAGATGGGTGCAGGGATCTGTCTGCTCATCATCATTCAGGTAACAAAGTGTATGTTGACTGATGAATGCATTTTAAAAGAGTAATGTGCAGAATTAATTAACTTTTTATTTTGCACTAGCAATTGTGTTTTTGGATTAGAAATGACTACACTGTATTTAGCAAAACCTTTTATCTCTATTTTTTTGTTTTTTAAAGAAGCTGTCACATTAAAACCTGTGACTTCAATGTATAGACTGTTTGGTATTTAAAACATGTGATTTATTTTTTCACTTACCCCTCTTTACTCCGATATTCCTAATTATGACGAATTACTTTCAAGGGGCTGGTAGCAATTATCATATAAATTCCCAAAGAGACACAGAAATTTGTGCTCACAAGAAAACCGATCAAGTTAAAGTTCAAGCAATCTAAACAGCATTAGACTGTAATACAATGCAAATAGATCTAAATTAGATGAATGAATATTTTTCCTGTTATCGCAATATTAAATGCTACTAGGAAATCAATTATCAAATATAAAGTCGGTAATCAATATAGAAAATGTTTCATATTAATGAATACATAATAAATTGGTGAATGAAAAGGACCACATTACTTAAAGAAATGAAGGGAAAGAAAGTCACCAGACTGAAAGTTTATACTCGATACCCAGGAAAGTATTCAATACTTGATACTATGGGGATTAAAAAGAATGACAAATAATTAAGGGCAATGAAAAAATACTTTTCTCAACAATAATTCTCAATGAAATCACAGATGCTGGTTAAGTGTGCAAATAAAAGGCCAAATAAATGACCCAAACATAACAGTTTAACAGTATTTTAAGGTTGTTTGAGTATTTTTTTCATTTGTTGTGCAAATATTCCAGAAATCCAAAAACTAACAACAGCAATAATTTTTAAAATCATGTGTCTTTGGTAAGGATGCCAGGCCAGATTGGTATTGTATCCGAATACAGCATTTACTGATCCTTTTGCAGTACCAATATTTTTGATAACCCTATTGCATACTAATCTACCCTGTTTTGGTTTGTGGTGAGATTGGTGAGTCTAGACTCTCGGTTTCAATATACTTTTCCTGTTGTAATTATTATTAAATTTAATGCTCATATTAAAAGAATAGAGCAAACCAGATGATTTAGAACCTGATATGTACACATGTTAAGGGCTTCAACTTAAAAACATTGCTTTTCAACCAATATCTGAATCTGCAGGGCTTTCTGCATTTGCCTTCCTTCTTACTCTTGGTCTGTATGAGCAATCGGCACATGCTGAACATCCATCATATTATAGCTGGTTAGTCAATCAGTGCCTCTATCTCAGCCCTCTGTAGTAACATGACTTGTTAGATTACAAGTAAAATACTAATATGTGAAAAGTAATTGATTACTTCTGTAATAAATTTAGATTTACGTTCTGATGCTTGCTTTTACTTGTGTCTACCGCTCTACTAAATAGTCTGGATAACAAAAAGTTTCACGCCGATGTAGGAGCATTTTGGATTGAAACTGAATGACTATATTATTATAATATTATTATTGTTATTAATGCAACAATTTATGGGACACTTTACCATCCAGCAGAAGTAGTTATCATAGGCCTGTCAAAGATTAAATAATGAATACTCTGTTTGGGCTGTTATTGATGCCTTAAAATAACCTGCATACTTTAACTCCTAATGGGTCTTAGAAATTGCATGAAAAAATATTTTTGATTCTCTTAAGAAACGGTTGATTTCTAGCTGACTGGATTGGTTGTGTGTCTTTGTAGCTGTTTGTAGCAGGACTCATCGTGCTGCTTCTGGATGAATTGCTTCAGAAGGGCTATGGGCTCGGTTCAGGGATCTCTCTGTTTATTGCCACCAATATCTGCGAGACCATCGTCTGGAAGGCTTTTAGTCCCACCACTGTGAACACAGGCAGAGGTAAGCAACCACAGACCATCCATTTGTTCTAGATTGTCCTGAGCTATTAACTCTGAATAAGTTAGCTGTTCTGAAAGTCAATTTTTTTCTGTTTCTGTCTAATGACATGATTTTTGTAATTCAGGCACAGAGTTTGAGGGAGCAGTCATTGCTCTTTTTCATCTGCTCGCCACAAGGACAGACAAAGTGCGTGCTCTAAGGGAGGCCTTCTACAGGCAGAACCTCCCCAACCTCATGAACCTCATCGCTACAGTGTTTGTCTTTGCTGTCGTTATATACTTTCAGGTATTTTTGCCATTTCTCCCTGTTTGTATGACTAACTTTACATTTGAAAGTGAACTTGATCTAAAATAAAAATCCAATCCTCTTACAGGGATTCAGAGTTGATCTGCCCATCAAATCAGCACGCTACCGTGGCCAATACAACACATACCCCATCAAGCTTTTCTACACCTCCAACATTCCCATCATTCTGCAGTCTGCTTTGGTCTCCAACCTCTATGTCATCTCCCAGATGCTTTCCTCACGCTTCAGTGGCAATTTCCTGGTTAATCTGCTGGGAGCGTGGTCTGTAAGTACATGAGTATTTAGTCTCATTAGCTGAGTTTTTTCTTATTTCCCATGTCTTTAATGTTACTTTAAATTACACAGTTCTTAGTGTCTTAAAGACTTTAGTTTTTTCCTTTTGGCACATAGTGTTAACTAAAAATGTAAGCAGTTGTTCTCTGGACTGTAAAGATCTGAATGGTTATTAAAACACAAAGGATTAATGAAATAAATAAATAAAAAAGTAGGTTACCCAAAAGTGGAAAGATGAAACTTGACAAAAAATCCTGAAAGTTATTCTCCATGGTTTGAATAATTAAAGGACTTTAGAATGCATAAATCGTAAATATAGCTGGATACTGAATTGTGGCATTAGCCTTATCTGAGTGTGACAGCTATTTAGACTATTTCTACTAGTGTTGGATACTTTTGTTTGCTTTTTTTAAAATCTAAACTCATTCATTTAAGATTCACTTCAATGCAAAGCAAGGTTTAGCAGCTTATTGTGGTACCTGAAAGTTCAGTTCAAGATTTTCAGTACGTTAGCTGTGACTCACTTCTTACCTGGGTCTGTCACCATGGTTACTCCTGGAAAACTAACAAGCAGGATATGTCTTTGAAACAAAAACACATTGAACCCACCAACCTTATGAATGTCCTAAGATATGAAACATTAAAAATAACTTTTGTGTCTCAGTCCCTCAGCTATTTCCTAATGTCTCTCGAGACATTGTCTGTAGTACCCATGGTTAAATACAGTTTCTATGTCTCACACCAAGGGTTTTTATGTGTGCCTAAATTGACTATGGCTGCATGTTTGTGTTTACGCTCGGCTTGCTTGTATAAGACTAGAGTTTTTCGAATGATAATCCATCAGTTGAACAATTTAGTTGCCCTTTTTATTCTAGATGGCATTCATTGAACTCAGTCATTCCCAATAGCTCATTGGTTGTGGGATTAAAATTAAAAAGATAAATGTTTTTAATATTACTTGGAAGCAATAATGGAGGATCTGTGGAATCTAGATGGAAAATTAGTAGGAAACCTGTGTTTTAATTCTAGATGTTCAAATGATTTTTTTTCTTTACCTGCTCATGATTCTAGGACACGTCATCCGGTGGACCAGCCCGAGCCTATCCTGTCGGAGGACTCTGCTACTACCTCTCTCCACCGGAGTCTTTTGGTTCAGTTCTGGAGGACCCGGTCCATGCGCTCATTTACATCTTTTTCATGCTGGGCTCATGCGCCTTTTTCTCCAAAACCTGGATTGAAGTTTCTGGATCTTCTGCAAAGGATGTAAGTCATTGTTGCAGGTTTAAGGGGTGGGGGTGTTTAGCTTTATTTTTTTCCAAAGACACCCTGTGTTGAAGCTCTGCTCTTCATCACTATCTAGGTAGCGAAGCAGCTGAAGGAGCAGCAGATGGTGATGAGAGGACACAGAGAAACCTCCATGGTTCATGAACTAAACAGGTAAAACCAAACTTCTGACTTGCAGGCTTTTCATGGCTCTTATTAGGAGTTTTGAGGAAAGAAATGTGGAAGTTGGTAACATTTTTTACTATGACATTTCTCAGCAAATAGTAATTCCTATAACACTAGTTTTGTGGTTGGCAGAAGAAGGTCTAACCTGCCCCCCTCAGATTAAAGAGGCATTATGAATTTTCTAATGATACTGACACCTGTGGCCAAAACACAGAACTGCAGCACCCTTCTGCTTGTTCTCGTAGCTTACGCTCATACTTAACAAAGTTTTTTTGTTCTTCATTTTACCTGGAGTTGCCACTGGTGTCTGAGTTGAGCTGGATGCCTTTTGCTTCTTGAGTATCTACAAAATCCATCTTGAATATAACACTTTGTTTGCCAAGTCGGACCCATTTAACAAGACGTCCGCCAGAACTTCCAACCCAAACTAAATCAAGGAGAATAGGCTACAGGCTTATAGATGTATCAGCACTAAACTTTAGAGGTGTCATTCTGCTCATCAAACAGTGTTTTAGTCATAAACCGTCAAATGAACAGACTATTGTAAAGATATATTTTGTATAAACTTACAAAATATATCTTGTATTGTTGAGTTGTTTGGCCACAGACCTGAAAAAGTGGAACTTTCCTTAAAATAAAACACTGTTGGAGCAAGGTAGTAGTAGCAGCTGCCTGTTAGGCTGTTTTGTTTATAGTGACGTTCGGTGGGTAGAATGGTGGTATTTTGGGAAAAGGATTTCCATTTCCCTTTTCTTTGTTTACATTTTTTTTCATTTACACTTCCTGGACTGTAGGATCTTCTTTGTTCTGAATTATTTTTTTTTTTACCATTTCTTCAACAACATCTTATTTCTTTCAGGTACATTCCAACTGCTGCTGCCTTTGGTGGACTTTGCATCGGTGGTTTATCTGTGATGGCTGACTTCCTGGGTGCCATCGGCTCTGGCACCGGTATCCTGCTGGCTGTCACAATCATCTATCAGTACTTTGAAATCTTTGTTAAAGAACAAAGTGAAGTAGGCAGCATGTCTGCCATGTTCTTCTAAAACAGCCAGGGTCCTGCCATCATCTGACAGCTTTTATTAGGCCCTTCTTTGTTGCATTTTCTCTCTCCCCTCACCTTTCTTTTACATCCATGAACTGTATTGTCTCAGCTATTCAAAGACATTTGAGGAACCTGGAGTTTCGGCCAAAATGGGACGCTGTGGGGAAGTGAACTATTTTGTGACTTTCACATCATTTGCTTACTCTTCAGAAATCCCAAAGATTTCATCTGAGCATTATCAGAACTCCAGATCAAAACCAAGACCTTCTGAATGGCCTCTGGCAGAAATCTCATTTTATTTCCTGTATCCCCAGACTGAGGAGCAAGTGCTTCAGTATGCAGGCATACTTGATTAGGAGGACGGCAGTCAGCTGCATGTGTGCTTAGTGATGTCTTAAGTTAAAACTTTACTTTCAGCTTAGTTATGTTTCTGTTAACCTGCTAATCAGGCAAAGGTTTGGACCAGAAGTTTGTTTGTCAAACGCTGAGTCAAGTACTGTAAATGTTCCTTTGTGTAACCTGGAGTTCAAGCATAGGCTCCTAGAAGCTGAGGCCTCAGAGCTCTCATTGGGTTCAAGCCTCAGACTGTGAGCTTTGAATTCTCATCCAGCAAGACCTGCCCTGTTGTTTTAATGTATGGCATTTTCCGGGGATACGCAGTATTAACTCATGCCTCTTATGTTCCTGGTAGCCACTGCATCTGGGGATTCTTTTGTTTTTAAAATGCTCCATCTTCTTACAGCTTTTTCTGTACATAGACCATGCATTGAATACTGTTGAGTCTGTATGTGTAAAATAAATCCTTTTGAATATGTAAAAAAAAAAAAGACAACAAAACATGCATTTCAGAACAAACTTGTTTAGAAGAATCATTCTGAATAAAAGACTTTTGTGAAAAAAGTATTTTTCAGTAAGTTGTCCTGTGTATGATTTGTATATTAACTTTTCTTTATGTAAGATTACAAAACCTTTAGCCGCTGTTGTGTTGAGGAAAGATCTGTCAAAGATATTGTTTGAAAATAATGGTCTGGGAAAAAAACCTCACATTTTTAGTCAGATTTCAACGAAAAGGGGTTAAAAGCTGCAAAAAATATTTGATTTGGTGATTAAAACTAAAGGATGTAGCTTTGAACATCGATTAAGTTTTTAAGTTAGTTTTGCTACTAGTAAGTACTTGTTGTTTATGGCTTTTTATATCAAATTGCCCCAGATTAGTTCTGTTAAAATGTTGGATTTTCCTCCTCCTTTCTCCACCGTATACCTTGCTGTCAGCATACATATGGTGTTATGCCTTTCAAGAACCACAATACTTTTAAACCTTTTACATGATTTGGGCTTTTTTCAGTTTTCCATCAAGATCCAGAAAGCATTAAATTACTCTACATAATTGGCTCTCTGCTTTTCAAATTAAACATTAACGATCTGACCTTAAAACCTAAAAAGTTAAAGGTTTGTAGAATTGTTATTTTTTGTAGTAAGATTGAATATTTTTTTCTCATCCTGAACCTTGAAATATGACCTAGCTTCCAGTAATCACCCAATAAGCATAAATAGTGTTATATATCCCTTCTTTTGGGAGCATGGTGCTACAGTGAAAGTACAAACCTTTTTTCTAATAGAACTTAGCCTGGCCAAAGGAACAGTGCATCTGGAAATATTAGCGGTCTTAAAACAGAATATGAGTAAAATAAAAACTTTTGTTAAAATGTTCTTTAAGTAGGCCTTTTTTTCTTCAATTTTCAACATTTTATTGAAAAGACATGAACAAGAACAAATCCATTTTGCAAAGATAACGTAAAAGTGTTTTTAAAAGAAAAGCCTGACATATTTTCTATTGATTAAAATGATGAATAGATTGTTCTGTGTTGACAAAAATAGCGTCCCTGTGCTGCTGAAAACTGCCAGCAAGAAATATTTCTATGTGTTATTTTTCATCATATAACACCAATTAAAAGTTCTCTGTCTAAAAATCTGTAGACTGTTGGAAAGTTTTCCAAATGCACATTTAATTCATACATTTTCTTGAACTGTAGGGGGCAGCAGTCGTTTCTGCAGCGAAGCCTTTACCGGAAACTGTAGATGAGAAGAAGATGATCCCATCATGCTTTAGTAAGGATAGTTGTGAAAGAGGTGGCTGGTTATGCAGTGAAACCTTCAGCTGATTTAATGTTTGTTGTGTTTTCAAACTAATGAAAAGGTTGCAGAATCTGTGAACTGCTAAAGTGAATTAAAAGGAAGTATATAGCTTCTTTCATCTGAAAGAAATGAGCTCGGTTCGACAGGAAGGTAAGCATCATTAGCTAGCCGGCGGCTAGCTTTTTGTAAGGGCTAACGCTAAGGTTTGGTCAATTATGGTTAAATTAACTCTCGAGCTATTAGATCATATCTAAACAATGATTTAAAAATGCAATTCAAGGTAAGGCACTGATGATAAATTATGTACATTAGTAAATAATGCATAACAGCTGCGATTATGCCAGAGTTTAACCTTGAGCACCGACTCGCTGCATGTCACAACTAGGCTGTAACATTTACAATTAATCCACTTTAAGGTGTTCTGCTTTCAGCTGTCTCGTACTGCATTTTTAACTATTATGTTTAAATCGAAAATTCTCCGTCTTCCACTTATGACAACTTCCAGTTTTGGAACCATTATCCTGAAAATGCTAAAAATAAACGAATAAATAAAAAACAAGCAAAAAATAATATAACTAATACCTTAAACCCAGAGCATTCATATAATGATTTGTGTGAATCCACTCATATCAGCTGAAGCAAAATCCATGAGATTAATGTAATTAATATTCTCTTTGTTGATGTTTGTGTAGAATTAGTATATTTATTGTAAATTCCAAGATGACAATGTAAGTAGAGGTGGTAATAGATATGGCTAAGTCCCTTGTAGCGGTGCTGATATTTAAAAATTGTTTGGTAACATTCAGAAAAATGTCCCATTGCTGTTGCCATGAATCATACTTTTCGGATTAATAAAATTGGTTTTAACAGCTTAAATTTTTCATCACTTAATTTTCCAAATATGACTTTGAAAAGCTTTTTGCAGTGTCGTCATTAATGGCCTTCCTCCTTTGCTGCTTCATATATCAGGTAAAGACAAAATAATATTTGTCACCAAAGAGGATCATGAAACGCCGAGCAGTGCTGAGCTCGTCGAAGAAGACCCCAATGATCCGTACGAGGAGCAAGGTGAGCCAGTCTCTGGTTGACTGCCCCTGAAATGAACCTTTATTATGTTATGTCTTAATCTAGACTTCCACTCTTCCTCTTTTAGGTCTGATTCTCCCCAGTGGAGAGATAAACTGGAACTGTCCCTGCCTGGGTGGGATGGCCAGTGGTCCCTGTGGGACTGAATTTAAGGAAGCTTTCTCCTGCTTTCACTATAGTAAGGAGGAGGTGAAAGGCTCAGACTGCCTGGAGCAGTTCAGGACCATGCAGGAATGTTTGCAGCGCTACCCAGAGCTTTACCCAAAGGAGGATGATGCACCATCCAGCCAGATGTCTGAGGAATCGGCATCTGCGCCGCCGTCAGACCCAGCAGCTGAGAAGGACTCTGATTCAACACATCCCAACACAGAGGGCTCAGCAGAGAGCTAATAATGAGCCTTACTGTGGAGCTTTAGAGCTTAACATTCAGTCCTCAATGTTCATTAGTTCATCAGAAATATATATATATGTGTAAACCTCTTTGAATTTTAAAGGGCTTGCTTTTTTGTTGGAGTAATGGACAGTTTCCAATTTGTTAAACTGTCTTTTTATCATACAAGCTACTCATGCAACAGTTTTAATTGATGTGAGGAAATAAGCTCTCTCTATGTTTTAATGGGAAACCAACAGTGGTTCTCATCAGTTTAACAATCATGTCTTTACGCTGGTTCATTTACAGAACAGAAGGCAGTTTCTATGACTCATGCAAGTATCGATTCTGATGTAAGTTTATCAAAACATCATTATGTTTGGACTCCCATCGGTTCCTTAATGGGTCCCTCAGGTCTGAATGGGTTAAACATTGAAGGAAATTATCTCAAAGTTTTATCTTTAGTCTGATCTTCAGGACCGAGCTTATAATATTCAGTTTGATTTCCCTATCTGTGTGCTACCATAACAACAAAGACAACAATTTCAGCAACACTTGTTTTAAAGTTGTGTCCTCCTTGTTCTAATAAGTAGTACAGTGTTGCATTCAAAGCTCAGTGTGTTTTAACATTTTCCCAAACTATGGCTGAATTCTCAGAGAAATGAATAAGAACACTTGTGTAACTTTTTCATTGTTAGCTCTTCAGTGTCGTTTTCACTGTTGTCTCTCAGGCTGCACTTATTATTATTATTTTTTTTTATTTATAACTGAAGTTTAAATATTTACCTCATCTGAACCAAAAACAACTTTTTCTGCGCAACAAAAAACGATTGCAGTTTTGTAATAAAAAAAAAAAGTGTTGCAACTTTATATTTTTTTTTTATATAAAGCTATTACTGCAATTTACCCAGTTCAAATAAACTTTAAACCATCCTAGCCATTTGTTCACATGAACCTGGCATTGTGGTATTGCATTTAAATACACTTTTCTAGGTATGCATGGTGGTGGCAGCATGATTTTGCGGATCTTTTTTATTGCAGACAGACTGGTACCTTAATGGTTAATTCAAGACAGTAAAGAAGTTAATGGCCTCTGGTTCATTTGCTGTGGTCATAAATGGTACAAAATTTGGCCTTTATTTAACCAGGTTCAGCCTCACAAAGATGAAAAATCTCCTTTCCAAGAGTGACCTTACAGGACAAAAGCAGCTGAAGCAAATACATCCATACACAGATAACACATTTGGAGAAATCTGGAAGCCCAAAATCCAAATTTCAGTCTGAAAGTTTGTTGTCAACCTTGGGTCTTTCTGCGTGGAGTTCGCATGTTCTCCCCGTGCATGCATGGGTTCTCTCCTGGTACTCCTGCTTCCTCCCACAGTCGAAAAACATGACTGTTAGGTTAACTGGCATTTCTCAATTGTCCTTAGGTGTGAATGTGGATGGTTGTATGTTTGCCCTTCAACAGACTGGTGTCCTGTCCTGGGTTTACCCCGCCTTACGCTCATAGTCTGCCGGAGATAGGCACTGACCCAACCGCGACCCTGACGGATGAAGCGGGAGAAGGTGGATGATTTGTTGTCCTCAAAGACGTCATGTCAATCTTTCACAAGGGAACAACAGTCACCTCAAGAAACTAACGGGAAGATAATCCTGAGTACATTCCATTAAAATAGGGTGCCACTTTGTAAGCACAACCAGTTAGCCTCTTTAATATTGAAGAAAGATGGAATATAGGAGGCCCCTGAGGGCCAATAAATGGATTTAGATAAGAATGAAGGTTGTGACTCAACAAAAAGTGTGGTTTTTGGATGCTGATGTAATGAAATATTTTCATAATTTTTTTTTGTTTTTTTAATGGTATTTTGGGGTCATTTTAGCATTTTATTGCGTGTATTTTTTTATTATAATTCTAGCAGCTTTCCTCTGTTCAAAAATAATTTCTTCCTTTGGACATTAATTTAAAAAATGTTTCTTAAACCGTGACAGAATTATGAGCTAATGGTCTCAACAAGAGAATGGTACCAAATAACATCTAACCTGATTTAATGGGCCAAACTAGGGAACATTAAGCTGTTGATATGACCCAGAATTCAAGGTGGTGCCTTGTTATGAAAGGCAATATGGCTGACTGCTTGGGGCAGCATGAACTGTGGAGCATCAGAGAGGCCTAAGGGCTTATTCCTTCAATCTGGTGGGACATTTAAGCTTTTCTGCTCACTGCAAAATGTAGGGAATCTTTCAATTTTTCAAAGAATATGTTGCTCATTTATCTCTAATTAAAAATGTAACTATTCAATCTGACTCAATCAGTTCTATAGGATTTAAAGCAAACAAAAAGGGAACTTCTAATCAAAATTGAAGTTTTGATGGCTGGCATTTTTTTACTTTCTAAGTTAACAGAATTTAACATAATTAGTGTAACATATTCTTTACAAACCTTTTTAATTAATGATCTAAAAAAAGATTGAAACTGGAAACATTAAGAAACTACCAAGATGATCAGGTTCTGTCACTCACTGTATCAAACATTGTTATATGACAAAGCTTCAGAGGTCAGTGTCCGTGTTTGTCAGCTCAGTCATGCGCCACTTTAAACTCTGTCAGAAATCAATAATCATCAAACATCCCTTTGGAGCTCCTGTGGTTTTATTGGTAGATTCTTTCGGGGCAAAGGTAACCTAAAAACCAATGGGACAGAAAGGTGAGGAGGGACAGGCCCTTAATGTTCACAAGGACACAGACTTTCTCTCCATAGGCAAGTGCCTACTGTGGATCCTTGGGAACTGTTCCTTGGTCTCTGAAGAAAACGTCGCACCATGTCAGATTTAAAGGAGCTTTGCAGCGGTTTACCCCTAGATCCTTTGCCCTCAAACCGGGGGAGAGATCCAAATGTGCCCCACGCTCCTGTGCGGACCCCCAACCTCACAGCTGAGGAGGAACGAGTAAGTAAATCCTGACATTAGTTCTTTCAGAGAAGCATTTTGTTTTTATTTAACATTGCATGCGTTTCAGGATTGTTGCTGTTGCAAACAGCATATGCATCGGGGGCTGAGAATATACCAATTACAGTATAAAAAGTAATTATATCTATGGATGTTATTAATATATGAATGCTGAGACTGTTTCAAGATCCAGAGTTTCCAGAAATGGCAGAGTTGAAATCATATTTTAAAGTGTGTTACAGTCTCCTCTGTCTCATTGCATCATTCACTATTGGGTTGGACCCCAAACTGATTATTTTCAAAGGCACTTAAATGATTACACAAACTCAGAGCAAAGCCCTCAGTCAATAATTAAGGGAGTCAAGCATAGAGAGCTCTACCTCTTGCACAAGAAATCACTAACCCAGAGTAAATGATTTTACCCTCCTCCAGCTGGCACTGAGAAATGCTCTGCGCTACTTCCCACCATCCCACCACGCAACGCTCGCATCTGAATTTGCTCAAGAGCTGCGTCAGTATGGCCACATATACATGTACCGCTTCTGCCCTGCAATCAGGATGAGGTAAGGGGCCTTAATAAAAACCTGATCATGATTGTCAAGGTTCAAAAACAAACAATTATGACTCTCAGGAAGAAAAGAAGAAAAATTATTCAGTCATCTGAATTTTACATCAAATATAATAGAAAAAGTTGTAAAAAGTTGTAAAATGGCTTGAAAATTACACATTGACTTTTACAAACTGAAATCTGAAAAGTGTTTCTTGAATGTGTGTTTTTACTATGACACCCATCAATAAAACCAGAACCAATCCCCCCTTTTTTGTTGGTGTTTTGTTGTCATTGAATTACAATAAAATACACAAAGACTTGTGATTAGAACACAGACAGTGAAGAAAATGAATCTATATAAATATTATTTAGTGAGGCAGTCTTGTACACCCATTCTGCTCTTATGTACGTCTCTAGAAATTGAACTGAACTTTGAGTTCAGGCTTCAGGGAGTTACTCACCAGCATTATTTTGAGTGTAGATTGTTAGAATAATGTAATAATTGTAATTTTTTATCTAATGTTTGCTTAGATGATTTTTAGAAATGCTAGTAGTAGTAGATACACTTAACATTTTGAGTGTAGATGATTTCTTTCACGCCCTTCTCTTCCATCAGAGCTTATCCCATTGACCAGTATCCCTGCCGCACAAGACAAGCAGCAGCTATGATGCTAATGATCATGAACAACCTGGACCCAGCTGTGGCTCAGGTGAGCTTTTAATGCACAGCTGTTTAAACCTTGTGTTATCTAATGTCACAAACACAGTTGCCAATGTCCAAATCTCGAGAGCTTCTGTCCTGTAAGTTTCAGATGCATACCTTCTCCAACACATTTAAATGAATGAAAGGCTCATTATCAGGACTCTGCAGTATAGTAGCTGCCCAGGATTAGACTAAGGCAGCCATGACAGAAAGAAAATCTTTCTTCTTCTTACAGTTTCCCCAGGAGCTTGTCACCTATGGAGGAAACGGACAGGTGTTTAGTAACTGGGCCCAGGTGCGTCATGAGTAAACCCCAAAATCCCTCAATTTATATAGTAACCAGTCATAAACAGCTCAAGGATAACTTTATATATTTGATCCTATGTGTTCAGTTTCGCCTTGTGATGCACTACCTGAGTGAGATGACAGAGGAACAAACTCTGGTCATGTACAGCGGACATCCCATGGGCTTGTTTCCCAGCCTGTCCTCCTCACCTCGGGCTATCATCACTAATGGCATGGTACTGGCAGGACACACAACATGTGTAAATGACAGATCCAAAATACACACTCAGGTTTGTTTTGTTTTTGTTTTCTCTCTCAGGTTATTCCAAATTATTCCTCCAGAGAACAATATGAGAAGATGTTTGCTCTTGGAGTCTCAATGTAAGTCTTATCGAAACCTTTGGACCTATTATCATGAAAAACAAGAGAGGACAGTTAGAAGTTTACATACACTCACTAGAGCCATTCATTTTATATCATTTTTTAGACCTTTAGGTATGCATTTTATCTGCTTTATTTCATTTGGAGGAATTATAATATAACAAAACAATAAAACAATATTTCAGTGCACAGGCTTCAATTTATCTTAAATTTTCTTTAATCCGCACAGAATCCTGGTTTAAACCCCACTTTTATTTAGATAGGGGGATTTAAAGGGTTAATGTTAGCCTGCTACATCCTTCAAAAAAGATCTGCTTTTGTTCCTGTTGAAACATCCAAATGTACAGGTTGCAGCTATTTTATCTAGCC
>JAUZNJ010026188.1:0-16705 GCA_034780135.1 Jordanella pulchra | reverse complement strand
CAATGAAGACTAAATTCCAAGAAAATCTGAAAACATCAAATCTCTGTGTTTATGTTCTAAACCTATGAATTAAATTTAGTTGGGGATTGAAACACAATATAGAAATCCGGAATAAGTAGTTTTTACTTATTTCTGTTAAGAAGTGTCATTTTCCATAATAAAAGCCTAATGCAAGATAAAGCTGTTAGAGGGAGATTGTGTTTATTTTCAACTCGATTTCAGTTGAAAAAACCGTTTAGTCATTTTTATTCAGCTAAAGATCATATTGAAATATCTCCATGAACCATTCATATCCCAGAGTAAGTGATTATCCTAGGCTTATAAGAAAACTCTTCCACAACAAGGAGCCATTAAAAGATAGATGCATTATAACCATGAAGGGATGCTTAACCAATGATTCTTATCAGAACGAGATGTTTAAACAATGCTGAGTGGGTACAAGAAGGCCAAAACTGTGCCAAGGAAATATTTCCCACACCATCATGTTACCACCAGCAGCCTCGGTGTAGTTTTCTGCTGATGTAGCCTTTGATTTTCTTATGTTAACCAATAATATTTGACATAACTTAGTCGTAAAAGGTAGTTATTCAAGCTATTGGTTCTTCTCTAAAAGCTACTATTATTCTTCAACATCTTGCATAAAACATGCATTATACTCAGCTGGACTCTAAATATTGAGTCTGTTTGAGACCATCACCTGCAAACCTGAGATATATGTTGTGTGAAAATTCCAACAGATCAGTAGTTTTTAAAATAATCAGACCAGCTCATCTGGCACCAACTACAATGAGATGTTGACAGTCACATTTTTCATCCTCATGCTCTCTTTGTGCTTCAACAACATATATCCTCATATCTATCATGTTTAAATCTATCTGATTGTTGCTATGATTGGCTTATTTGCTATTTCTGATAATTGATTAAAGTAATTAAATTAAAGTCATATTTAATAAATTGACAAGTACATTCTTCTGATGGAGTCTGCCCTTTCAAGTAATGTTGAGGAAGAACAAAGTGAAGAAGAGGACCAAACAAAAGTTATTTTACTGCTTTTGTCCAACTATTGTCCCTAAACTCGATTTTAGTCAGCCACAGTGGAATACTGTTGTTGATTTCCTGGAAAACTGTTCTACTAAGCAAAGTTTTGGCATTTGTGTGAATAGACAAATCCAAACTAAACAATTCTCTGAAATGCAACTATATCATTGTTGTAGCTTTCAGATCAGAAACAGATCCCTACTTAGTTATCAGTCTGTACTTATTTTGCCATCTGTACATGTAAAGAGAAGTACTACTACAGCTGACAGGTAGCCCAGACTCTTTGCTGTCAAACCATCTGTTTAAGTCCAAATTGAAAGAAGTTGTTTTTTGTAGACTTTTTTTATATTTAGCCAGTGCAATTTTGTCACCCACATGTACAATTTATTTCAGCAGCTTTTCACATTAAAAAACCCACCTGGTCAGTCGACAAGAACTCAGTATTTTTTATTTGTTTAGTTTAGTGCATGAACTGCATAAAGCTAAAATTTCTCCACAGTAAGATTATCTTGTGATGGTACACCAGGAGATAGAAAGAGATATTTCCTATGGGAACAGGTCAAAGACTCTTAAATAGTTCCAGTTAACACCTTTATTTCTAACAGTTTGCCATTTCCAAAACTAAATTTGGATGAGCCGTTTGAGTCTAATTAGTGAGGACGGCGTGCTCTCATCTGCTGCGGCCTCATGCTGTGATTTTGGCTGATGAGGCGGCTGGATATTTTGTGGGAGCTATTATTCCAATCCATCTTCCTCCTTATCTGCTGTCTGGAGCAGCAGAGGAGCACGGGTTAGCTGGAGAGAGGCCCACTGCTTCCCATCCTCTTAGTGCCTGCGGTCGAACTCCAACACTTATTAAACGGACTGATGAGTGACAGAGCTGCAGTTTTAGATCTGTTTTTTGAAGGCCTTGCACATAAATTACACAGACACAGTTCGGAAGCGCAGCATCGAAATATTGAAGTTAGGATTTGATTTAAAGAATGATCTGATTCTGCAGGTCTCCACTCAAATAAAGTGTGACATGTACATAAGTCATCAATATTTTTAACAAGTAAAAATGTTGAAAAACAATTATAAACCACCTTACTCATTGGTTCCTACTCATGTCTTAATTTCAGAGGAAATTAAAAGTCCAAACCTTCCCAGCAAAAACTAATGATCCTACCTTTTTTTGCCCATTGTTGTTATAAGTTATGAAATATATATATTCATTTTTGTACCTGATTATTGTGCAAGCATTGCTTTACTTTATATTAGAACTGGCAAATGATCATTGCCAGTTGAATCTTTTTTTTTCTTTTTTGCAAAACAAAAACTTCCTTTTATATCCCTGAAGATAATTTGTAAACAAACAGCATGACAATATAATAATATTTAGGTCCAAAAAATTAACATAATCAGCCCTTAGTTAATAGGGCATAGATAGTTCTCAATTTAGGTAATCTGTTATAACTTAAAACCTAAAAAAGATAATTAAGGGAACTATTTTTATTTAAGATATTCTTTTTATTGAAATAACTAAATTTAATTCAAGTAAATTTCATTTGTGCTTCTGCTTCGGGTCTTAACACTATCATACACAGGAGCAGCTGGGATATTTCCATCATTTGTTCTGAATATTTTAGTTTAAAAAATGTATAAACATAACATTGATCATTATGGGGTATTTATCCATTGTTTGTATTATGAAACAGTTACGAAAACATCAACTGAATTAAAGATACAGACAACTATATACTGTTGCAGTTTGTAAATGGTAAATGACTTGTACTTATACATCACTTTTTTCAAGTAAAGAGGTGAAAAGGAGACCAAAGCGCTTCACGCTACATTTAGTCATTCACCCATTTACGCACACAGCCACAGCTGCCCTAACAGAAGCGAGGCTGCTGTCCATGTCTTCCTCAAGGAAAAAAGCAACACTGGGGTTTAAACTGACAATCCTTTGGTATTGGGGTTTATATTTATTGGAGCTTGGCCTGTTTTTCAGTGTTCTCCTGTTTCTCTTACTGTGACTAACTGGATGTGATTTCTTTCATCCTCTGACATGGGAGCTGGCGTGGAACTCGTCTGCCTGGCTGTGTCTCTCCTGGCCGGTACCGCCTGTTAAACTGGCTGACAGTTAACTTTTATATCTCTGCTTCTCTCTGTATGTCTGTTTCTGTCTTCTTGAACCCCAATCGGTCTCGGCAGACGGCCACTCACACCGAGCCTGGTTCTGCTGGAGGTTTCCTCCTGTTAAAAGGGAGTTTTTTCCTCTCCACTGTCGCTGCATGCATGCTTGGTGTGAGGGGTAGCTGTCGAATCAGTAAGTCGAATCAGCTGTTTTTTCTTTAGATAGAAAACTAATCTGACTGTGTGATTTGATTGAATTGTCTTTGTGAAGTGCCTGGAGATTACATGTGTTGCTTAGACAGTGGATCATCATAGGTGAGGTTAGGAATGTAGACTAAGAGTTTCGTCTTTGTCCTTCATTACAACAGACTGGTGCAGTGTCTGCTTTACAGCAGCAGGTCTATTGGAAGTGTACTGTAAATGGATGAACTGTCTATCATTCTCTTACCCCATTCTACCCTCACACATAAACAGGATATTTAAGATAGGAGGATATTTTTCGGACTGAGGGAGGTAAGACTAGTTTTTACCACTTAGAGGAGTTTCATCCAGGCCACTTCACACTTGGCTGTGAATCTCCCCAAAACAGACTGCAAGTCTTGGCCAAAGGGAGCCAGTAGAAGCATGTCATCCACAAAAAGCTGAGATGAAATCTGCTGGCCCTCAAACCCTACCTCTCTGCAGGGGGAGAGACCATGATTTGGAAGCACAATCTCTTGGTGATCCTCTTTGTGTCCTGCCATTTTTAACTCCATTGTCTTCATTTCTTTGACTTAATACACAGTAAATGTTGAGTTATAATAAGGCCAGTTTATAATTTTGGTCACAATAAGTAATCTTAGTAATCTAAGTACAAAACTGGCCAGGTGTATTTAAAATTAAGTAAAAAAAACATACTTAAACTTTCTCTGCTTTAGGATCCAGTTAATCTAATACTAAAATTAATTTATCAAATGTATAACTTTAAAGCTGGCCATCTACTATTATTTATCACCTGAAATGAAAGAAAATAGCTAATATTCTTTTAAAGGGAGAGAAGGAGTAAAGCCAATTGTGTAGTTTTATTACCACCATCCCCTGAACTGAAGGTGTAGTGTAGTTTTCAACACAAATCTTGCGCCATATTGTGACTTACATTTATAGCTAAAAGCTGCAAAATATCTGGATCAATACCAAATTTTAATGAACTGTTCCTTGGCATGAAGTGCACCTTTGGTAAAAATTTAAAATCCTTTTCATAGGTTTTTTTTTTTAAATAAGGCACAGCAGACTCAAGTGTTTGTTCTGCTTTCATCTTCTTCATTCACATGCACTCTGCTTTCTTGTTTGATCAGCAGATTAAGACTTTGAGCAAAGCGGGACTCCCCTTTCCCATGTTTTTCTCTTTAGTATAATACTTCTGGACATTTTTGAGTCTGATGCTGAAGCTGTCAATAGTCACTGCTGCCATCATCTGGTTTAGGAGTAACTGCATGTTCCAACAAATAATGTTAAATAACACTTTAAAAATTCCTGGATGCGGATTATGATGAATATCATCGCCGAAATCGAATGGATTGTTCCTTGGACTGAGGTGCACCTTTGTTAAAAATGCCACTAAAAACCATTTATAACTTTTTTAATTATCCTGTACACAGACAGAAACACACATAAACAAACTCACTTAAAACATAACCTCCTAGGAGGATAATAATATGGGTGATTTAAATAAATGGTCTGTGGCCTTTCTGGGCAACGGAACCCAAAGGCACCTAAAGTCCCAGGATTTCTATTACCCAGATAAAAGAAATCCTAGAGTTTTATAGCATAGGTCTTTCAGTCAAAAGGGGCTACTACCATTTATTTTTACAGACATGTAATAGTGTTAACTGTAGCTGATGGAATGCTTCTGAGACCTGTGTGAACGGAACAAAAGGTTTATTTTTAAAAATATCATCACGCTCAAACATTTCTCATTATCCTCCCAAGAAGCATCAGTTTTCTGCTCTAGTCTTTATCCATCGCTGCTGAGCACTTTCTTCTCATTGTGATGAATGGACAAATGAAAGGAGGGAGGAGGAGAAGACTTAGGTTTCACTTCTTTACCTTCTTTTTTTCATCTCACCCTTGTGCCCCTTCTCAGTCTCGCCGTGCCCTCTCCCACATTATGTCCCCATCCACTCTGTGCAGCGTAGGAATGGCAGTGTAGTAGAATAGTAGAATGAGAGGAGCGGAGGATGTGACTGGCCCCCTTCCATCTGTCATGACTCCAGGATCAAATAATAGGATTGTGTGTGAGAGTAGCAGATAATTGCAGTCTGTATTCTGCTCCCTAAGTGTATGATATTAACCCATTGCTCTGCACTCACCCTGCGGTCACGGGCAGATGGCCATGTGTTTTGATATCTGAGCTGGAGAGAGAGGGTCAGAGGTCAAGTTGGAGTTCAAATCCAGAAGATCACTGTCCCTCTCCCTCCTTCTTCTCCCACGCTAGGGAAAATGTGGATGCCATTCAAAAAGGACATTCCATAAGACCTGTGCTCTGACTGACCCTTGGGAGCCTGGTAGTAGTGACTAGCAGGTAGACCTTTTATACACACTAACCCACTTATATACACACTGAGTGCCATGCAGAGGTGCCGGGTTTGATGCAAACGGAGCTGTGCTGTGTCAGAGGTGACAAAAGGGCAATTTGAGTAGATTTCCATGTTTAAAATAACTGTTTGACTATGAGAGCTACATGAAATATGGAAGGGAAAGTCAAAGACATGGACAACTGAAAAGGCATTCAGATAAAAGGAATACAAATGATCTGGATTTAAATTAAAAACATTTGTTAATTCAAGATCAACTTCTTTTTCAGAAAAGTATTTGATAAAGAGAACAAGCATTTCATACAATTGAAAGAAAGAAGTTAACTCTAAATTTATGGCAGTTTTGTTTCAGTTTAGAGACCGAATATTAACCAAAATCCCAGGAAATTTGATGTAGGTGAAATGAGTTTTTTTTTAATCCCAAAGAAAATGTGACACAAAACTAGTTGGAGAAACATTTTAATGATTCTAACATTTAGAAATGATTTCTGTAGTTAGCTCATATTTTCATACACATCTCATCTGAGATTTTGACCCTCTCAAAAGCATGAGGGGCTCCTTGGCTGCTGTTTGGGACTTCAAAGCTCCTTTCCCAGATTTTAAGTAGGACTCAGTTGTGGGAACAGTGGGATTCAGTTGGTGTTAAAGAACTTTACTTTGGTCTCATCTGAGACCAGAACTTTCTCTCAAGCCTTTTCATTTCAATGTTCTCTGACAAATTTAGGATGGGCCACTCCGTGTACCTTCTGCGCTGTGATATTTCAAAACTTTACCTTCCTATTGCACTCTTCATTCAAAAGAGGAATATGTATTAAATTATCTCTAGAACAAGAGTGACTGATGGTTATTTTGTATTTCTTTCATTTCTGAATAATGAAACAACAATTTTCACATTGTCACCATACGTATTTGCCGTTGGACTTGGAGCCAAGTCAAAACTCGTTTATTTCTACTATCTTGTTCCTGATATCTTTTGAACACTCCTTGGGTTGTCCCATAGTGGTACAGAGGTTTCAACGTAGGAACATGATTCTGAGGGTTTAAACACACAACAGGAGTAATTGTAATGTATTGCAGGAATGGGTGGGTAGATATAAAGATAAATAGCTGTCTACAGTGATAATTCAAGATTTGAAAAAGATATAGTATAAGGCTGAGCCAACAAATATGTATGTGGGTGCAAATGTGTTTTGCACAGACTCACTTGGTATTATGGGCTTTTTGTATATGACCCACTTGGGTTTGCTAAATGATCCTACATTACCTAACAAATCCAGTGCCAATAAAGGTCTCCCTTTTTACCATGAGTTACTCTGCGTCAAGCAGTTCGTTTGAGGTAATTGTGTAACATGCGATTAGTGCCATATGCTGGCCATTTTTCAGCCCATCTTCAACACATGTGTCCCTGCATGTAAATGTTGGTGGGGAAGTTTCTAACTCTAACGTTTTTACCCAAATAATTCAAAAATATATATTTCTGGGACATTCAAGTGCGCTTGAATGTCACAAAAAATCCCTCAATGAATACCCTGATGCTTTTTTCCCAATAAATAAATCATAAATATCAGTCCTGCATCTCAAACTTAGATCATGATATGCATGAATGTTCAGGAGGAAATCTTGAGGTTAAAACATTCATTAAGAGTATTCCCCAAATCCACTGCTTCCATGTCCGAGCACGCTCACACACAGCGCTATCTCTGTGCAAAAGTGGATCCACAGAGCTGGGTTTCAGTGTAGTACCAGACCCAGGAGAGCTGCTTTACAGGCCGGGGAAGCAGCTCACTCATTTAATTACTGTCGATCAGGAGCATCAGAGTGAAAAAAAACACCCGTAGAAGGAAGTTGGATTAAAATCTGGCATCCAGGGCTTGGAGCTGATGAATGCATACAGATATATGACTCTTTGTTGTCTTCTACTTGTTTATTTGACAGCCTGCAAAATTATGCATCAGTTCAAAAACATAGAAACAGTTTCCTGATTGATATAGATTATGCAGCAGATAAAAAAATTTCAAGTTATCGGGAGTCAGAATCTGTTTCTTTGTTTAGACATATACTAAAGATAAATATGTGTGAGATTAATTATTAAGATTATTAAAATTTTGCCTTTGTAAAATGTAACAAATCAATTATGTTGGTGTAAGTAACAGTTAGTGTTTTTTAGGATACAAAAGGAAATCAAAAGTCTGATTCTATCAATTTAACATGAGAGCTGGCAGACATTAACAGAAGATATGATCCCACTAAGGGAGTTCTAAAGCAAATTAGTAAGAATCTTTCTAAAGTTCCTTCATAAATGTAGATAAACAAATAAGTAAAATGTTTGGGTGCGACTGGTGATGATGATGTCCTTCTTAGGGATTTTAATGCACCTGTCCACTGCGCTGATGTTAATAAAAAGCAGATCAGCTTAAGGACATCTGCATCAACCAAAGTGAAGATTTTATTATTATTATTTATTTATTTGAGCTTTTTACGGCACTAGTGGCTCGTTTTT
This sequence comes from Jordanella pulchra, assembly GCA_034780135.1. Classification (NCBI taxonomy): domain Eukaryota; kingdom Metazoa; phylum Chordata; class Actinopteri; order Cyprinodontiformes; family Cyprinodontidae; genus Jordanella; species Jordanella pulchra. Next base: position 8,476 of record JAUZNJ010026188.1, on the reverse strand, counting down.
CTGACAGTAGGTTGACAGGAAAGGGGGTATGAGAGAGGGGGAGAGACATGCGGGAAAGGACCACAAGCCGGATTCGAACCTGGGTCGCCCGTGTCGAGGACTAAGGCCTCCATACATGGGTTGTGCGCGCTAACCACTGCACCACCTGCACACGCCAAAGTGAAGATTTTAATTATATTTTTTAAAAATTATGAAAATGGTTCATCTTGCATTTTCCAGGGTAACAAATTCGGATCAAATGGCTTGAAAAGCTGATAAAGAAGACAAGCTCTGTTCTTGGAATTCCTCTAGATCCTGATTGCACATAAAATAATTCTTCATATAAAGGAGAACATTGTAGAAAACCCTGAGCATTAATTTCAGAAGGCTGTTAAAAAAACAACACGGTACCTTTAACCAAAGACTTCTCCAGATATGGTGCAAGGGACAAGGTAGCAGGGGCGGAAGTCTCAACAGACTCCCAGACCTCCCACACCTCCTCCAGCTCTGCTCTATGTGTCCTCTAGGCCGTCCCCTGGGCCTCCTCCCGGTGTGACGTACCTGAAAACCTCCCTAGGGAGGGATCCAGGAACACCTCAGCTGACTCCTGTCGATGTGAAGGAGTAGCGGCTTTACTCCAAGCCTCTTCCGAATGGCTGAGCTCCTCACCCCATCTCTAAGGGTAGAAATTAGCCATCCTGCAGAGAAAGCTAATTTCGGCTGCTTGTATCCGGGATCTCGTTCGGTTGATCATGATTCAGATTTCATGACCATAGGTGAGGCGAGGAACGTAGACCGACCGGTAAATCTCTCTTGAACCACCCTCTTAACATGGTGGAGGGGTTTCAGTGCCTGGATGATCCCAGAGGCTATGTTGTCGGGGGCTCAATGCGCCTTGTAGGGTCTCACAAGGCAAACAGGCTCTGGGTGACAGGTCAGTCAAAGAGCGGTTCAAAGACCCCACACAAAGACCAATAAACTGAGGCAAGTGACGTCACCCGGTACGGCGGAGCCGGGTGCCCACCCTGGAGCCAGGCCTGGATTTGGGGTTCGTCAGCCAGCGCCTGATGGTCTTCCTCGTGGGACGCGGTCAAGCCCAGCCCGAAGGAGTGACTTGAGGCTATCACCCTGTGGGCTCCACACCTGCAGGGGGAACCATGGGGGGCCTTTGCAGAGAGGATATAAAGCATTTCTTTCTTTCTTTCTTCCTTTTTTTGCTTTTTGTGTATGTAGGGACTTGAGACACAAGAAACTATTAAAAAAAACATTGGCAAAAAAACAAATAGATATCCAAAAAAAGTGTTGCGCGTACATACCTTTTAAATTAAAGCCACTGCAGACATTAAAGAAGGTGCTGCCCTTACATTTGTTTAGAAAAAAGAGAAAAAAACACATTGTTACACATCATAGCCTGAAACACATATTGCTGCAACTGTGAGAAAAGCTGGTGCTATAAGTCTATCATAACACTTTGTGGATATAGAAGCATGCCAACCAAGTTCTGTTTTAGAAAAAAATTAAAAATGAAATAATTGGAAGATTGTTACGGCCTAGGGAATCTATTTCAAGATGAAAACTTGACAAAAATTGTACTAAAATTAATAGGTGAAGTTTAAAACTGTGCCAAGTAAGTTCTGTGTGGATGACTGTTGAAGACAGGTGTGTAGATTAGTGTGGTGAAAAGGCATAGATAGCTAAGCGAGAACTGAGGGTATTCTAAATACACAGCCACCAACTAAACCAGAAGGTCTTTTTAAATAAGGCAGTGGGGCCAGTATCTTTAATTTAAGAGAAAATTGCACTTAATTAGTCTGTTTTAATGAAAAATTGGTTTATCTGGTTCAGTTTCAGTTTTTAATGAACTTCCCCCTTTTAGACTGATCTTTACCATTTCCAAACACAAATACACTATATCACCATAAATGGGTTATTGTTTCTACTATTTATTGTATTTGTTTGACATCCTTCACATGACCAAAGACAAAGTAAAAGTCTAGACCATCTCTCCAGTTGACCTCCACTCTCATATCTCTGAACCCAACGTTTTTACCACAACATTGTTTTGTGGCCCTACTGTGAGACTTTGCCTGGGGCATCCCACCAGGCCTCAGTGTATTTTGAACAAGCATGACCTCCCTACGGACCCCCAACAAGCTCCTTCACCCTGGTCAGAGAGGACTCCGCCTGCGGCCAGCCCACCAGCCGGACCCTGTTGTCTCTTCCAGACATCCACGGGACCAGAGTGTGCTCCCCTAGGACAGAGCACACCCCCACTTTTCACATGCTGTCTGTGGGACTGACAGAAGATAAAAGGCTTCTATAGAAGGGAACATGGTAGGAGATTAAAGTAATATTTCAGTGCTTTCTTTGATGGTGATGAAACTAAAGCGTTTGAAAGATTCATGTGAGCAAATTGGGACAATCATGTTTCTTTTGAATGATTTCATGGCTGTCAACATGAAAGAATGTCACAACCTTTTAGAAACACTTTAATATTTATTTGTTTTTCTGCTGTAATGTTCATTTAGAAATGCAGCTTGGGATGAGACAGCTCGGCTGATTAGCCACTAATAGATGTTGCATGGCCTGAAGGTCTATGCTGCTTAATAAATTTGTCCACAAAAGTTTTTTTCCTACAAATGGCTTGGTCAGCATGGCATCCATTACTGACTGTGATCCAATTTAACAATGCCATGAATTGAGGAATTTCTCAGCTCCCAATGGTAAATGGTCTGAATTTATGAAGCCTTAGTCTTAACGACCACTCAAAGCAATTTTACTCGAGAACTATATTCACCCTGCTGGTTTCAATAATATTTATACACACAAATGAAGATTGGGATTAAATGCCTTCACCAGACTTGGCACACCTTTCAGAGTGCAAGACAACTAATCTTCCCACAAAGCCACTGTTGCCAATGTCTCAATGAACTCCCGTCACGATCAGTCTGCATAGTCCAAACTGGGTGTTGGGTGGGTTGGATGCATAACAGGTGCGTCCTCATGATGGTCTCATAGACACTGAAGTATCACTGTGAGTCAGCAAACAATCTTGTTTGTAATCTAAAAAATATGTAAGCTGTTCATTTTACATACATAAGGAAAACTTAAAATGGATATAGTCAAAATTCGTTGAGCTGTTCAATCCTCAAATATGTTTACAGAAAAAAACAATAACATCAAGCAGATTTGCAAGGTTTCCATCCTGTAGCAAGGTTTCCATTTGCCCTCTAACAACTTTTCTTTCCCTATTCCTGTAGTGGACAGCTTTTTCTGCAACCTCATGCTTTGTGTATAAGCTTCGTAATTTCAAGAAATTACACTTTATGCATAAGAATAATTGTGCAACTTACTATATGTGTGACAAGAGTATGATAGGTTTTTGCGTAATACCTACAAAGTGAAACCAGGTGGGTCTTTTTTATCATAGAAGCAGTGTATCTATGACTTAAAACAGGTTTTCTGTGATTTAAGCAAGACAGGTAACACTAGGCTCTCTGCACTGAAAGTTACTGCATTGCATCAACTACTGCCACCTGTCTTACCCATACTGTTCAGATAACACAGCCACATGCCTGCAATGACCAATTTATGCTTTCAGTGTACCAATTGATTTCATTACCCAGCCATTAGAACTTTAGATCCAATGCAATTAGTGGTAGCTCTCATCATCTTCAAGCTTACTGGACAAGGTTCAACACAGAAAAACCCCTTTGTGTTGCTGATAAGCTGTATTAAAGCCCTCAGGTGTCCTCCGGTGGATAATCTGAAGAAAGATATTGAGCCTCCATCTGAATGATCAGCAGCAGAGAAAAGGCTCCAGATATTCTAAGTTCCAATTTAACTGCTGCTTCTTCACCCTGGAAAAAAAAATCTAAAATTAAATGTGTGTATATATTTTATCATGCCTACTATCGCCTGGTGAAAATTGCAGGTAGCTGAGTGTTTAACATTCTCTTGTCAAGCGTCCTCCTGCTGGGACAATAAATGCCTGTCCAGTTTTGCTCACAGCGGCAGCTGCAGATTACAAACAGCAGGAGCACACTGGAGTCTGAACACAAAACCGATAAGGATACCCGTCTGCGTGCTGCTGTTGCTTTGGCTGGCTTCTCCCATGCACCAGCAACCCGCTGCTTTCTAATATTTACACACAACTCAAAAGGCAAATGTGGCGTAACTTCAGCCACACACAGCAACCACACATTGAACCTGCGTGCACATTTATCTGTGTTGCTTTCGACAATGAAATAGAAGGAAAATGAGAACTGAAATTATGGTGCAAGAGTGAAATCTCATTGCATCTTTTTATCCAGGAGTTTGCGGAGAAGGAGGTGTGGAAGATTGCAACTGTTGGAAAGTTTTTTGGGGGGTGGGGTTGGAGAGTGACTGAAATGAAATGTGCGTGTGTGAAGCGAGAGGAGGGCGAAATGCAGATTTATTGTCGAAGCTGTGACAATCGGAGAGCCGGAGAATGCAGCAATACGACGCAGGAGGCCACTGACACAGCGCGTTATTCACGTGTGCAAGACAAAGTGCCGCGCACGATTTACATTAAAGCTAAATGAAAAGAAAAATGACTTCTTGGGGACTTTTTACATCTAATCCCAGTCATAACAGGCACCAGATTGTAAAAAAAATACATGTTAGCTCAGCTCAGCAAGTTTAATATCCTGAAATACGAGATGATTTACTGATTCAGTGTGTCAGGTTGGTATCTCGACAACATGCTCCTACTTTAAAACTGACTGCAGCTTAAATCTAAGAGTTATTTTTGACTATTTTATGGCTACAGAAATCAGAGAATTTAAAATTTTTCAAGTGGTTTCTGATGTGCCTGTAACCAGTCTTATAAGCACTGAAATTAAGGACATTCAATCAAACTAGCGCCTTGACTGGGTCCTTGCAACAACCTTGATGGTTTCTTTGTCACCAGTTTTCTTGTAGCTGCAGCTGAGTTTCAAGATCATCATGATGTTTCCAGTGTGTTCCAAGCTTCGCACCTCAGACATTTTATTTTGGAATATATTGGCTCAAACCCCAAATGAGCTTAAATAATCGGCACTCCACTACTATGCCCGACTGGTGGCATGTTTGTAGCAACAGGAGCAACTTGACACATATAATCTGTGCTGCTATATTCTTAAAACCTTTTATACAACAAAGTCTGGTCTTTAATGTTCCTTTCAGAAACTTTATTATGCTTACATAAGCATATGGGTTTGAGCTTCAAGTATTCATTTTTGATTAATTTGTCAACATGTCCATTCCAGGAAACACTAGCTGCGACCCTTGATTCTTGCCAGTAACAATCTTTCACATAGCTTTGGCTTTCCAACCTTTCCAGAACTACAATGGAGCAACAATTGCGTCTGTGACTGTCAGTTGTTCTTGAAAGTTTACATATCCTCCCTTTAGAGTAAATGATAAATTCACACTAGCTATTTGAATAATGCAAAACTGAAAAAAGTAATAATGAATAAAAAACTAAATTAAAATTGAAAGAAAACAAAACATTGATTTTGAAGTTTTGTTTAAAAAAATAATAAAAAAACTTTCCAAAAATAAATGAAAGTACCTTGCTAATGAACAGTCAACAGGTGAAAAAGTCTTACTGAACATTTCCTAAAGCTTCATTAGGCTTTTTTGCTTATATCATTTATAAATATAAACATATGTATTTTTATCATTGTCTCCCTTTTATCTCCTGTCTCTTTCATCTTGTCTCCTTTTTTTCCTGTTCTACTTTCATTGTGGTGACCATATAATCTTTAAAACACCCTGTATAATTATAATAAAGCAGTTTGTATGCATAAAACAAGCGGAACACTATGGCGATAGCCCTACTGCTCCACTTGTGAAAGCAAAATCTGTTGGGCTCTATTTGGCACCAAGACAATTATTCTTATTGCCACATCGCCAGACAGGACACTGTAAAAAAATAAAAACAAAAAAACATACGTATTTATATATATATATTCAAAATCAATGTCATGATTTCTAATTTTTTTATACTTTTAATTTATTACTACTTTTGTCAATTTCAATTTATTTTACTGCAGCTGATTTTTTTTCTTTCTTTAATGGAAGGGTATGTAAATTTTCAAGCACCACTGTATCCTCCATAAGATCTGAACAAAGTATAATAATAAAGTTTAAAAGCTAGGCTAAAATCAGATGTAAAGTAGGATTAAATCTGGATCTAACCCTTCAGAAGCAAGGGCAAAATAAGAAATAAATGATTATGGACAAAAGATACAACCTATATAAAATTTGAAAATAACAAGAATAAACTGTTCAAAATCATAGGAAACAATATAAAATGGGACAAAAATGAACAAACCAGAATTGAAACCAGGACTGAATCAGAACAAAGGAGAAAGCAATAGAAAAAAAACAATATAATCTACATAAAGAGTATAATAAAATCAAAATTAAATCAGAAAGATAAAAATAGATAAAAAGTGGGATACATGTGCAGAAAATCTGGATAAATCAAGGGTTAAACTAGAATAAAATTAAAATATTAGAATTAATACAGAAAAAAAATCAGCAATAAAACAAAGATAAAAAAATAAAGAGTGGTAATCTACAATAGTCCAAGACTAACTGAGAATTTGAAAACCTGAATAGAGCAAAGACAAAATCTAGATAAACCAAAAAACAAAACCAGGAACCAGGAAAAAACTATAAGAAATACAGGATAAAACTAGAAAAAAAAAGAGATAAGATCTGAATGAAATCTAGATAAAATAAGATGAACTGCAGGTTAAAGCCCCTTCTGGGGATTGTGTGAAAGTTAAACACCCTGATGATGATGATCAGTCCCTGTTTATCACAGAGTCATTACACAACTTAGGTTGATTTTTAAGCTGGAGGGATCAATGACATTACATCCATCTTTAAACTGTTTGCTGCAAACATCTCAACAGTTTTTTTGTTTCTTTACGTTTTTGACCCCCACTACTGTAGAAAACACTGGCAATTGTCACAAACACAGAAACCCACTGGCTGGGGAAACTGTTATCGAGTTCTGGCCTGGGGAGGGTTGGTATCCGTAACATGAGAGCAGCGGTTAGTCGACTGCTGTGAGGCTTTCATGCTCTGCCGGCTTGCCCATCGCAGGCCAACCACAGAGGGCGCTCAGGTAAGACCCCCCAATGAATTAGCCAGGCCCTTCATCCTCCTTTCCATGCCTGCTTCCCACTCTGGAACATCCATTTACTGTCATTATGTACTGCTGCCCCCTACTGTGGGCCCATAGCTGTGATGGTCCTGAGGTCAAAGTGTAGGAGGGGGTTGAGAGGCTCTTTACTCCTGGGAGGCTGCAACAGTCAATGGCTAGCCACCAGCCGCTGCAGGGGCCCCCTGAGGGCCTTCACGCCACCAACATTAGTGAAGATGTCTACCTCCGTGGGGAGGTAGCCTATTGGGAGTTAATGAGAGAGGTAGGAGCTTGAGGACAGGAGACAGATGAGGGGGAAAATGGACAGCTCGTCAGCAACATCCCAAGTGTGAAATGTTAACGTGTGCGCTTGCTGTGATGGAGACAGAACTCCGATTATCCAACAAGAGTCTCTGACATCTTTCTGTCAAATAGGAGACACAGACAGATGGACAAAAAGTTCTGGCATTATAGCATCTACCTGGCAAGTTTCATCAGAACTTTACTGTGTGCTAAAGACAGAGTACATCTATAAGACTGCTGACCTGGAAGCTGGTCCATAAATATTTTTGATGAATAAATATTTTCTATACGAGTGTAAACAAGTGATTTGTATAACAGCTAAAATGAATTTTTTTTTCTCACTGACATGTTTTGTTTTTGAACTCCAGAATGACATCGGTGAGGATTTTTGCTGTTTAAACAAAATCTAACCATCAGTTACTGCATAAGACATTTTATTCAGCCATGATTAGGCAGCTCAGATCTTCACCTAAGCATCCCAGTGTTTTTATCCAATGACCTCATTCCACCAACAGGAAGAATGCTGCACATTAAGACTTAACCTTTAATCAGGTGGAAATAAAAATGTTCTTGAAAGAAAAACAGAAAGCAAAGGCAAAATACTCGTAGAAAAGCTGAAATAATCATGAATGTTAAATTATTTTCCTCTTTATTTAAGCTCTAGCTTTGGATCGAAAAAAAAAAATTCCAGCAGAGTATTACAGCATAAAAAAGGGTCAGTGTATAAGAACTAGTAGAAACAGACAGAAGGACGAGGAGTGTAGAAACCAATGGTTGTTTAGGAGTTGACTTTCTTTCCTCTTCTGGACCGCAAAGCAAGTCCAGGTGATGTCTGGGTGGCCATCTCTACCACTTTAGGACCATGGTCACCACGCTTCGCAGAACTGAGAATCTTCCGGGGTCTGGAAGGAGCTTTGGGACTTTTCTTCAACCCATTAAGCTCTGCAGGAGGAAAATGGGATTACAGTTCAATAATGCACTGGAAAGGTACGATTGCACAGCATATATATCTATATATATATATCTATAGAT
>JAUZNJ010026177.1:0-16706 GCA_034780135.1 Jordanella pulchra | reverse complement strand
GTTGAGGGCTCCAGCCCAGGAGACCCACGGCGCACTCTGCTGGAGGAAAGATGGTAAACAGGCTCCGGATCCCAACATATGACCCGTGTTCTGCGGCCCTAATGTTTGATGAAGACTATATATAAATACATGAAATTATCACAAAATAGCAATGTCACGTTATAGAAAAAAATAATTTTTCAATACATTTGTAGCAACCATACAAAAAACAATACTCTTCGTATGCAATTATGTTAGGAAAATGTGAGATACTTTCATAGATAGTATATGCCATTCACTGTTTAAGGATAGAAAAAAACATAAGAACAACAAAGTCTATGTCCACAATTAAGCAGAATCTAAATAGAAAAAGTTTGACTTAAATTCAAACTGTATCTCCATCTGGTACATTTGGTTTAAAATCCTTTTTATTCTTCATTTTTCTTTCAGTCTCTTCTTCATCCTTCCATTGATCACGGGTTTTGTTTTTCCAGTAGGTCAAATGTTGCCCCACTCCATCACACTACCTCCTCCAGCAGTCTGATTTTGAAACTGTTTGCGTTTCTTACAAGCACAGTTCTGCTGCACAACCCACACATGCACGTCCTCACATAAGTGTTACCATTAAAAGGAACAAAACTGGATATCCAATATTGCCAAAACCATTTTTACAACCAAGAGATAATAAACTTAAATCCATTTTCTTAGTTTATTTAAAGTATTTGTAAAAAAAAAAAAAATACATGATGATGAAAAAACTTATCAATGATCAATCAATGACCTGTGACGGTTTTGTTTTCATCTTAACCTGCATAAAAATAAGTAAACACCACTTGTCACTCAGAAAAAAGAAGGTAAGTGGTTCAACAACAGAAAATCCAAAGTTATATGATGTAAAAAGAAATAACAAATTTGTTGAAATAATGTAGCTATAAAACGTGTTGAACTGAGTGAGATTCATAATTATAACCCACATCCAAATTAACATAGCTTTCATAAATATCTTCTCCATCTTGGAAACATAATGTCTGTTATCAGTATCTTCATCATCATCACAAGCTAAAGATAACAGCTGTGATAATGAAGAGAATATTTGCATCATCTTGGACAATCATTGACATCTTTTTTATTTGTCCTCATTAGTGTTGCTCTTATCATTAATTTCCTGCCATTCCTTACAAATAAAGCAGAATCACTTGAGGTGTAATTTGGAGTATATCAGTGTTTGTGCTGACAGATGGTCAAGTTTCCCCACAAAGAGAGAAAGAGAGAGAGAGAGAGAGAGAGAGAGAGAGAGAGAGAGAGAGAGAGAGAGAGAGAGAGAGAGAGAGGCTACAAGATTTGTCACGTGATCCCCGGGGCCGTTTTAATGACGTATAGGCACCATATGGCGCGTGCCGGGAGGGCGGGACCTCGATATGCTAATTACTCACGGCCCCTCGCGCGTGGTTTGGGTGTGTGTATGCCTGTGATGCTGAGTATAAAATCAGCAGCATCTCTCACAGTCCCCAGAAAACAACCATCAGATCACGCACAGTCACGCACGGACACAGACAGAAAGCGCGGGATGAGTGCGAACTGACGAGCAGCGCCCTTAAAATACAGGTAGGTTTTAAACACAATGATTTTGACCTCATTTGAATTCAGGATGGTGTGTAATTTCTCGTGAGGATAGTTTAAACTAAAATGTCATAATTTTTCTGATCAGAATATTTTGTTTTGAAATAGTTTACATTTTGAGAAAAGGCAATTTTCTTAAATAAATAGATGAATGAAAACACCGTTTTCAGGTTTAATTATTTATTTTGTAATTCATATTTTTTTTTTTAGTAAAATCGGCATTAAATGCTTAATTTGTATTTCAGTCTGCATAAAGAAGAACTTAAATGATCATTAAATCAATTAGATCTTCTGTCCTGCGTTTCTTTATTAATGTTCAGTTCAGAAGAATGAAGCAACGTTCCCACGTCCACCTGTATCACCTCCGATATTAAAAGGACTAATCAGAAGATGAGAAATAATTGATTTGCAATTAAAAGCAAAAATAAAATGCTATTATTTTTAATATTATTATAAGCCTGTATTTAAACACAAGCGCGTTTAAGATTTATATTGTATTTATTTATTTATTTATTTATTTATCCCCACCATGCATTTATTCGTTGAGTCAGTTGGTAAGTGTAATTGTGAATGGTGAGGACCTACAAAGGGGTAATTGGCTCATTCTGGATCAGTGTTGTTTCGTTTTGGTTTTATTGCGTGTCTTTTTATTTGACTTAATACTTTTGTTACAACAGAAGGAATCCTCTTTTTTTAATTGTAGAATGCTACTAAGTTGATAATAATCAACAATTAGGTTTCATGTTTAGGCCGCTGCCGTTTTCATTATTTTATTTTTCGCCAGGATCACACTCATCCAATTTGTTGCACTCAGACCTCTGAAGTGCGCAATTTGATTGGGAAGGTCATGCAGAATTAAAAGTCATTTCCTTTATACACTTTCAAAAATATTTAAAGCAAATACAATCAAAGATGTATATCGTGCCAATAATTCATGATTGGTAGAAATAACTATATTCAAAGTCTTAGGTCCTGGAAATAACATTTCCCGATGATGCGAAGAAAAATTGGTCTTATATTCAGTCTTTGCTTGTACTTTTAACGCGAAATAATAGGCCTAATTAAAACAATTACAATAATAATGTACATTAAATAAACCCTTTTTAATATTTAAATTTTTATTTAATCGGCCATAACTTTTTGTCTTACAGAAAATCAACATCATGACCAGGTCTGTGAGGGAGGAGCACACGTCTGTGGAGTCGGATGAACAGCGGGAGCTCTGCAGCCCTTCAGACAGAGAGACCGACAGGGTAGGAACCGGAGTGGGAGCTGGGGAAGAGGAGGAGGACGACCTACTCCATCATCCGGAGGAAGACGAAGAGGATGACGACGAAGAAGACGAAGAGGAAGAGGATGATGGGGAGAACAAACCCAAGAGGCGAGGGCCGAAGAAGAAAAAGATGACCAAGGCTCGTCTTCAAAGGTATGGGCCAACCTTTGATCATGAGGGGAAATGAGGAACAGAAAAAGAGTAAATATGTGTTTTTAACATAAACAGACACCTTAAAAAAAGATACAACCAATACTGAAATAATGACAGTTTAGACAAATGACTAAATTATCTATTAAATACTGGACTTCAAAATAATTTAAATCTGGATAACAACACAGAAAAATATTGATATTTTACACGAAATCAATGCAGAATGGTATTTAAGCAATTAATAAACTGTTTTTGCAGATTCTTCAATTAAACCCTTCGTTTTGGGGAACAGGTTTGCTGTCTGTTAATGGAACCATGAAAAAATTAATGTACTTTGGGCTAGAGACTGATGCTTAAAATAAAGGTTTCTCAGAAACATTTATGGAGTATTAAAAAGTTTTGTTTACATTAACAGTGAAATTCATTGTATAGCATAGAGTCACGAAGCTTGTTTTAAAGGCTGACTGAAAAATAAATTTTACAGCTGCATCTTACAGAGCACATCAATTCAGATTACTGGAGGGAATCAGTGTGTTGTAGATATTTAAATCTGTATAAAGTTCCAGCTCAGCTCTGAGTTTATTTTTTTGTCTTACATGTTTGCAAGACAACAAACATGAAAGACAACAAAGAGTGACTTTATGCATTTGGTATGAAGTCAACCTTTATGACTCAGTTTTTATTGGCATTTTGAACACCAATGCTTAAATTATATTGCAAACAATAAAATCAAAAACAAACAGTATGTTTCAACAAACAGGTTAACTTCTATACTTTAAGCTATTTGATTAGTTTTTCTGTTGAGTAACAGGAGGGAATTCACCAGATGAAGGTTAGAACAGGGCTGGTTCTTGCATGAGTGCTGCCCTGGGGAATCCAATCCTTTAATACCTCTGCCTCTGCCTGTGTAGGTTTAAGATCCGTCGAATGAAAGCCAACGCCCGAGAGAGGAACCGCATGCACGGACTGAACGACGCTTTGGAGAGTCTCCGAAAAGTTGTCCCTTGTTACTCCAAAACCCAGAAACTGTCCAAGATCGAGACACTGCGCCTCGCCAAGAATTACATCTGGGCTCTTAGTGAGATCTTACGCTCTGGCAAGGCCCCCGACCTCATGAGTTTCGTCCAGGCTCTCTGCAAAGGTCAGAAGCTCTGCAGTCGAGATTCATGGCGAATGTCAGAAAATGCATGATACAAAGAAATCATTAAAATGCACAACATTTTTGTTTAGGTCACTATGTCAACTTTTTAAAAATGTTTTCTTTTAGCTTCTTAAAAAAAAGTCTTTGAGGATGTTGTCAGAAGTCCGTGACCATAATCATGACTTATTTAGCAACACTTATTGTAACAATTAATGATATTATTTTTAAATATCAGTAAGAACCAAGAAGTAGTATTATGTATATTGGAAGTGATAACCGAAGCATAAAGCTCACAAGACAGAAATATATTTAACATTTGGTTTTGGGTGGATAGTTTTAGAATTTTGCAAAAACTAAAATCCCACCTGTTTTTGTTTTCACAAATTGAGAAAATATTTTATAAACCTCAGACTGTTATCATGCTTTTTCTATGCTAATGATAAAAACATAAATATGGCTTTGTTTTTCACAAGTAGAATAGAGGAATCAGAAATCTCAAATAGCAATCATTTAAATCTAAGGTTATCTATTTCTGGTTTGATTAGTAAAGACTACAAAGTATAAAATAACAAATTCTCACTTAAGCACTTTTGGTGCTAATGCTTAGCTTTTCACAATATTCTTATAGTACTTACAAATTGTTTGTTGCCTTTCTGAGAAACAGTTGTTAGAAGGTGTCTTGTATTACAGACTTCAGCTCTATCTATACACAACAGATCAACTCCTGCACTATTTCTTTTTTATTACTGCAAAATAAGAGTTATAAACATAGATGAATTAATGTGTCTGGATCAAAGCTCCCCAAAAAAGCAGGGCTCATATTAACAGCTTAGAGGAACTCCACCGTATGGAGAAATGATGTGAGCCTCTTAACATCACTTCAGGAGACAGGCTTGAGCTTTAGATCGCGTTACGCTGATCAATACTGACCTCACACTCTCTCTGTGTTCTCAGGTCTGTCTCAGCCAACCACTAACCTGGTGGCAGGCTGTCTTCAGCTGAACCCTCGGACCTTCCTTCCTGAGCAGACACCAGACATGCCCCCACACCTTCCCCCTGCTGGTGCCGCCGCATATCCTGGACACTTCTCCTACCAGAGCCCGGGACTGACGGCCGGTTTGCCCAGCCCTCCCTACGGCACTATGGACCCCTCCCACATCTTCCACCAGGTCAAAGGTCAGCCGTACGGCTCCTTGGAACCCTTCTTCGATGGAGTCCTGGTGTCAGATGGCCCAGCGTTCGATCCACCCCTCAGCCCACCGTTAAGCATCAATGGTAACTTCTCATCCTTCAAGCATGAGCCTGTCGCAGCCTCCGAATATGACAAGAGCTTTTCTTTCGGTGTGCACTACGGTGGTGGAGGAGCTGGTGGCCATCCCTCCATCTATGGCGGCGGTGGGCCTAACCCACGGTGTGGTGAGCTGCAGGTGGAACAACTGATGGCGTTTGACGGACACTCGCACCACGAACGGCTTATGAATGCCCAGTTAAATGCCATCTTTCATGACTCATGAGGATGAAGGACGGTTATATCGATGTAGACAGAGAGACCATGACGTGCGAAGACTATCGCTGTCTTTCGGTCTCTTCTTGCTTTTCATCTTTCTGTCAACATCAGTCTTTAACTCCTCTTTATGATGGCAATTCAGCAATGCCACAACCTTCTTTGTAGCGCTTCATCTGGCAGGAGACGCTCTTTGAATGTCTTTGTCAGTGTCCGTATTATCATTTAAAAATAATCAACAATCAATGAGCAATAATCTGGAGAAAACTATGCAATTTTGTTAAAGGCTGAACTAATAGTCAGCCGATGATTCCAAATGTTAAAAGAATAAAGATTTCTCTATTTTTTTGGGGGGGGGGTCATTGTGTGAGAGGCGACCTTGGGCTGGTGTCAGGCTGAAGTGTTCATGTTGTTTTTAAGGTTTTTGCTTTTTATATGTTTTCTGTAGCATTATCTTATCATTTCATGTGACTCTTGTTCATATTTTATAAGATAGATGTTTATAAAAGCCTTTTATTAAAAGAAAATCCATGTGACTCAACTGTAAGACTCATTTTTATTTTCATTTTTTGCAACATTTCACAAACACTATGGTTTGGACATATTGTCTTCATTTGGACCTCAGAGCTTTTATTTATAAAGCACACTAATAGTTGAAATATGGTAATAAATAATAAAAGCCAACTATGTTTGCCATTCTTATTAAAGAAAATAAAAAAATGTCTCAGTTTTTTCTGGATCTATTAAGAATGGCCAAGATTTCTGGTTGACAGAAGTGAAAATCATACAGATTTCCTTGTTGAACAAACCCTGTAAACAACACTATCCTACTTTGTGAAGGACAAAACAAGGATTGGGGTCCGTGTGTGTGTGTGAGGGTGTGTGTGTGTGTGTGTGAGGGGCACAGATGTTCGTTCTGCAGGCGAGATTTTAATTTATGAAAATTATCTTGTTTATGCATGAGAGCCCCACACCCAAAAACACACTAAACTCAGACTCACACTCTAATGTCCTACTATTTGAGTTCGTGTGTGTGTGTGTGTGTGTGTGTGTAAGTCAACTGGGACAATATGGTGGCCATATCCCACCATTTACCCTGCCTGTTAAAATTGAATGTTATTAACCAACTGAATGCGGGGGGGGGGGGGACACACCCTCTTTTTCAAGTGATTAAGAAAATATTTTATTACCTTTCTGTATTTCTAAAGGAAAACAGAGTAATTTGGCTGCGGTTATTTAACATAGTCAGCTTTGTTAGTTGATTAACTTGCCAAAACGATAAAGGTTAAATACATTATGGTGGTGTGATATGTTCTCTAAATGTAACAAACACTGAAAACAAAAACTGACACAAAAGTCAATCAATGTTTACTCTTAGCTTAATATGTAGTTAAGCATAAATTGTGGGATTGTAGGCAATCATTGTAGAGACACCAGGATAACAGGACAACCCCATGTCTTTAATCCTTAAAATGAGATTGAGTTAATCAGAAGCCAGCTCTAGAATTTGGTGGCAGAGTGGATGTAATGGTCATCCTTGGTACTAAAAAACCTTTCAATGTCAACGTGGACCTTGTTTTGGTGCTAGAGTTGAAACTGAAGCCATTTGATATTGTGACTGTGATATTGTCAGTATCTTGTTTGCTGACAGTTAAGTCATTTAACAAATTGAACAGAAACTAAAATAGTTGAATCGGTTTTGGGGCATTGGCAGAGACATATAGTACTTTCAAGTTTTTGTTTGGTTTAACCCAATAACTCAGCTCTGTTCAGCCCAGAAATACATCTTCTTTACAAATGTAACATTTATAAGGAATAAACCGTTTTTTAAGTGATATAGAAGAAGAAGCATTGTTACAAAAAATACCTGGTTAGTTTTTCCTAGTATCAAGAAAGTGCATTTTTTTAAAAAGCTCTTTGAAAATCAATTATAAAGGGCAGTTTATTCTTTTTGAATTATAAAAAATATCCTAGAATAACATCAGTTGCATTAGAAGCTTTACCTTTGTATTGTAAGCAGCCCTTTGTGATCGGGGTTTTGTATTTCAGTCTGTTGGCTGATCATAACACTGATTAATGCAGATTTAAACTCAGCCATCTGTCAGCAGCACACATGCTGAGTTAGTGTTTGAGCCGGGGCTCATAATATGGAATTAATACCGCAACACCCCCAGGCTTTTTGATTGGCTGGCAGGTGTCTGTTAAATAACATCACAGGACACACATCTAGACAACAACTCAGGTGTATCAAACTGTAGGATGCCATGAAAGACATTCTTCATGTCTCTTGTCAATGGGTGTAAGTATCTCTCCAGTGACAAAAGAAGGGGACATCTAGCCATTATAATGTATAAAATCTTAGCATTTTTTTTCTTTATTGGTGATTGGTGCAATTAGTGAATTTTCATCAATGATGTCTATTTAAGAGTTTTTCAGAAATTTATTTTGATAACCTATTAATGCCTGCAACATGTTTTGAATAATAAAAAACACGCCTTATTATTAGATAGAAATATGATTTAGCTGTATATAGTAGGATTAGGGTCAAATCCCAATTCCCATTCATATTTATACAGATCTCTTACATTTTTTTCCACCATCCTCAAATCTCAAGGGTTTTGGTTGAAATAATTTCACTACAATTGAAAATACTAATTGAATAATATGTCACATTCATTTTATGTTACAACCAGTGCTATCCTGGGAGTTTCAGTAAAATTATATTACTTGCAATGTGCGTTGGTGGTTTGCAGGGTGACTTCTTTACTCTTTAGGATTTGATCACTACCCAACCTGAGGTGCCTTGGTCGTTTTATTTTCTAACAACAACGTGTTCCTCTGTGCATGATTAACGAAAGTGTTATACCTGCTTTAGGGTTACTTTAGTTTTATCCGGGTCATAAATTATTATAATAAATTGTAACTGATCTCTAGTTAATTGGATCTTGTATCTAAATGAACCAACTTGTCTATTTAAAGGTGAATGAATAAATTCAAACCTTTAAGAATTTACAGTTAAGCCAAATATTGTTCGTACAGGTAGCTGATAATACACTATTACTATTCAAACAACAAATGTATATATAGTGGTAAATTGTATAAGCATTTCTGAAAGGATTAAAAAAGATCCTTACAAAAAACAACATACGTGCGCGCTCCCGAGTCGGACCGAGCATTGATGTAGATTACACGCCAGAGGATCTACCGCGTGCCCGATGAAGCCGCTACCTGTCTCCATAGCGACGGGACCCCGGAAATACACACTGGGCAGCTTACTGCTTGTTTATCGGACACAAACAATTTTAAATCTGCGGTCTTTTCTTGTTTCTTTATTTGTTTTTTGTTTTTTTTTCTTGAGTGTGAGTGCAAACATGTCGGGGGTGGATGTTGAAGTGCAGGGAGAGGTGAAAGACAGCGGCAAGAAGAAGAGAAAGAAAAGGAAAGAGAAGCGAAGGGTCAACGAGGAGAGGGAGAAGGAGGAGGAGCAGGTGGAGAGGGGAGAGGAGCCAAGGTGAGTAGCTCCCGGGGTCCTTTTAAAATAATAACTTGAAAAAATTAAAGAGGTGAGGCGTTTTTTCTAACGCAGACATGCATATTATTTTATTCTTTCAAAATAAAGGCCCTGAAATTGCAAAGGTATTCAAGTATTGTTTTACTTGAACCCATGCTCCATACGGATTAATGTGCATATTAAACCGATAAAGATTGATTTACCTTTTTTCAGCCAATAGCCATAGTCACAGTAACGTGTTAAATCAATCACTGTTCTTTTGCATGCTGAATAACTGTTCTCACTGAAAAGCACTAGAGAAAATGAGGATGCTGCAAGATGCAACAAGCAACAAACCAAAACATTTAGACTTTTAGAAAAAGCTTTATTCGGGCTGTAGAAGAATCTAGCACAATAACTCCCCCCTTTTTACCTGTTTTCATACCATAATATTATTAAACGAATGAAAAGATTTGGGAAGGTACATTTTCTTTAGACTTTTTAATACTGAGGACAAAGTTATTGTTTTATTTTTTCAGATATTTTTTTCTTATTCTGAGGAAACAAATTATTTGATTTAAACCCAAAACATCTATTTTTACTTTCTCTCGTTTCATTAAAGAGGTGGAGACGGTACAAATTGGAGACTAGATAAATGCAGAACATTTTTTACATATTTAGCAAAATGGGTTAAAATTTGGTATATTCAGTGTAAAATTGTATTTTTTTCTCTCAAAGCCATCAATTTAATTAACTAAATAAAAAATTTAAATCTCTCTTTTTAAAGTAATCTTGCAAAATACTTTAAAAACCTATTAGCTTAGATCCATTGTAGAATGGATAGAATAGATTTCTTTTAACACAAAATAAACATAATCTGGTTATCCTTAGCAAGACAACTCTAGCCGTTATTTCATTAAATCTTCGTTTGTTTACATTTGATAAAAAGAACCCAAACAAATCTATTGTTTTAAAAATTACTTTTATAAAATTAAGCTGAAGTAAAACTTTTTAAATTTGTTCTACCAAGGTGTTACTTGGATATTTTTCCTAAAAAAACAAAACAAGTTATGCCATTTATTGGCAAAAATACAGTTAAGGAACGTCCTTCTTCCTCTAACTCATAATTTTACAATAAAGTTTTTTTTTACATTTCTGACTTGTACTAAGTTTGCATGTATCAATAATGCACCCCATGTAAAGAGGTATTTTACAGGTTAACTCCCCACTCCCTGAATAAAGTTGGATTTCTCGCATGTTTTCCTTAGAAATGAAAATCTCTTTTTAATAAATATGTATTTCCACCAGAGTAAGAAATGTATTTTTAAATACATCTTAACAATGATAACTACATGTTATGGCTCTAAATAGCTTGATAAATGCATAGTGATGACATATTTACTACAGAAGCTGATGATCCAAACTAAGATCCTCTCTGCTTTATTGAAAATAACATTGACAAACCTTTGATATTTCTTTATTCAACATCATCTATCAAGAATGCAAATATCCTGGAAAATTCTGTCATATGTCGAGAGTCTTCTCCTTTTTACATCCAGTATTTTAACTTGAAGAATTCGGAGAACATCATGCCTGTATTCAACTTTATTATAAAAGAACACTTGAAGGTAGTAAAATCATGCATTTGTAGTCCCAAAAACGCTGCTGAGAGTTAATTTGGACATTTTTAGGCAGGCATACAAAACCTTTCTGAAACTGGAAGGGTTATCATTTTAATTTATTGAATAGCAAAAATGACAATAACAAGGACATAACAGACAAATAAAGGAAATTACAATATATTTCAAAGTCAGGGCTTAAATGACTCTAAAGATTTTTTTTATTTGTCAGTTTAGAAAAAATTAAAAGATAATAAACAAGGTTATAAAGGGAGAAATGGATAAAAACAATTGTATTATATATTATTATTAACAACTAAAATAAAAGGCAAATTATTTGATAAAGTTCAAATATTAGGTAATATTTATTTTTTTTTTAAAAGTGTATCCAATACCTTTGGATAAACAACTCTGACAAACTGAATGATCATTTAGTTTTAATATTATATTATTCTTCTATATCCAATTATACTGGAAGAATCAGAACAATCCTTCTTATTGGTTCCCTCATTCTTAGTCCTTACGGTTGGGTCTGTGGTGTGGAAGGGGACAAGATTTTTTTTTCTTCTCTCCCAGATGCCATCCTATGGTTACTGGCCTGCTCATAGCACCAGTAATGGCTTTTATTTGGGTTGACACTGTCTTTGTCTTCATGTACATCCCACTGACTTCTGCAGCTCAGCAAGGGAGATATTTTTGGGAATCTACCAAAAGTCTACAAGACTTTTTTATTACAACACCCTCAGCATGTTTAGAAGCATGAACAACTTTGGTAGTGCTGGAATGTGAAATAGTGTGAACACCTAACAGAAGATCAAGTGAAACTCTCTTCCAGCTGATGTTGAAACAAACAGCTGAAAGAGGGTTTCTTCATATCAACATTTCCATAGTTGTAATTTTTTGTCTGATGTTTACATTTTGATCAAACGTTCTCCTGCCAGAGGATTCAGTAAAGAGTCCCCATTATTTATCTGTATGGTTCAATGACTGCTGTATTAAATGGTTCAAAGAAGGGAGTTTCCAAACAGTATCTGGTTGGTTGAGGTAAACTTAAATTATCTGTTTCATTTTGATCTTTCAGTGAAAGCGTGTTGATGCGAGGCATCTTCAAAGTGGGGAAAAAGAGTCATGACGTCCTGCTCACCAGAATCAGACTGACCTGGACTCCAATCATCCCAGAGAGTCCCACCGGTTGGTAACAATGGGGACAGGCTTTGCACTGTGCTGTTCTTCTATAGCAATAGGACAGGCTGTGTGTTTATGAGTTAAAGCAACTGATGTTGTGATGGATCTATCAAACTACCTGAATACATGAATGACATCTTCATATCCTAACCCATTCATATTTAAAGAGCTTGTAAATATTGTAAAGAGTAAAGCATGAGTCAAGCACCCCCTGTTCCCTTTATTGTAGCTATGACTGTGTTTGTAGGAAGCCCTTTGGTCTCAGAAGGCATTACACCCATAAAGTATCTCAAATTTAGCACACCTGCTCCCCACTCACACCTGAGACTGTAACACTAACGAGTCACATGACACCAGCGAGGTAAGAAGGCTGAATGGGCACTATTTTGATATTTTTATTTAGGGTTGTAGCTGTACTGACTGTTGTTGCCAGTTTAGACATTATTGGCTGTGTTATGATATTTTGATGGGACAAAAAAACATTTAAAAAACCTGTATGCTGATTTCATCTAGTTTGATCAAATTTTAAATATTTTCAGTCTCCTCCGACGAAAAGATATAACCAGATATTTAGGAATATGTAAGGGGTGTACTCGCATTTTTAAGATTCGGTAACTGGCTTCTGTATGTTGCATTTTTTTATGTTTACCTTGAGACTAACGATAAGCCTTCTGCTCTGAGAATATGACCACACAAAAAATAATCAACGAGAAAGAAATCTTTGTAATGAAAGTAAACTTAATCTTCGTGCACTTTGCCTTCTACTGTGTTATGTTGTATCACTGAGGAACATATCATTCAGATAACTTTCTAGCTTCCAACAAAGGAAACTACAGTACTGTCAAGGTTTCTAACATTTAGCATCTTATGATCATACAATGCATTGCTTAAGTATTTACAACCCTTAAAGTTAAAAACATGTTTAAACATTACAAGCCAGTTGTCCTTTGCCGCATGTCTTCTCTCTACTCCTCTTTCCTGTCTACCTACTTTAAAAAAAAAACGCAAAAATAAAGGCCACTAAAGCAGTATTAGTGCAATCACAGACAAATAGGGATGAGGAAAACAAAAGTTGCCCTCAGCTGAGCCAAAATAAACATGGCGGCGCAGCAGGACGTAAGATTTGCTGCTGTTGTCACAACTGTTTTGTCAGAATCTATGAAGATCTTTGAAGAGGAACAGCAAGAGGATAAAGCATATATTGTTGTGGTTTTTACCACACTCTCTGTTGCAGTTTCATTTGTTATCGTGATTGGTTAAAGCCAAATTTTGGAAAGTGGGCACTATAGGTTTCCCCTCAACCAATCAGCTTGGAAAATTCTGCTTGATTTGAGAAGGGTATAGCTGCAGGCTCATCCAGCAAGCAAACACACCCGTGTAGCAGTTCCGACTGCGTAGGCTTGTTGTTTGCGCCAAAGATTATTGGTTCATTGATTTGTACGCTTGCCTGCTTCATCTATGTGGGCTTGTAATCATTATTACTCTAGTATTATTGTGTGGATTTCTATATAAATAAAATCAGTGACTCTTCTCAATTCTGAGATGATTATAGTCTTAGTCTTATAGTCGGAATTCCTCCTTGTTTTGCTAAATAAAGTTTCTAGCCTTTTATTCTAAAATTGTATATATTTATCCTCTGATATAACCAAATTACAGATAATAATGAGAAATTATAAATTTCTCCACAATTTATCTCACCTTATAACAATGAGTTTTGTCTTCATTTATTTCAATAGATAGTGGATTAGACAAACACCGGTTTTCATTTCCACAATCCTCTGTACTTAATTATGTTTTTGTGAGTAGAGGGCCTGGGTTTTATTAAAGCTATCGTTGCTAATGTTGGAGTGCTAGCTGAATTTCAAAGCGACACAAACTGCAGGAACGCTCACACTATAGGAACTCCAACACACTCTAGAATGCCCTCACACTGCTGCAGATATGTGTTACTGCTGGATTTCCTACCTTGCTCCGAACATATTTGATTAGAGTACTTCCAGATTATTGATGCGTAGGACTACACCTGAACGCTACACATTACTATGCTGGTTTGACAGATTAGTTGTTTTTTTCCAACTCTAAAAGAAAAACACTCAAAGGTGGGAAAAATCCGACACCTCTAAAGACCAAAAATAAATTTTCACAACTTAGACATTAGCTATAAAAGAACAGTTGTTGACCCTGGATAGATAAGCGGTTAAAAGAGCCAATTTGTCTGGACTTTGACTTCATCTTCTTCCTTACATCACCCCTCTTTGATTGGAGAAAGGTGGATGTCTACAGTGCAGGCAAAGCACAGTCAAGATAGGTGCCTCCTGGAGGAGGCAGCTCTGACATGTCCCATCCACTTGTTTTCACAGGTCAGGGAGGGGCGGCTGGTAAGAGAGCAGATTTCATGAGGATTACTCAGATATGAATGAATCAAAATAAATATTGCTTTTTGCATGATGTTGATTTAAGAATAGCATAAAAACATAATTAAAAGCTGAGAAAAGTTTATTTTGTGTGACAAAGGCTCTTTTTGGAAGCAGGGTTAACATTCTTTTAGAGAGATATGCAGTCAGTTGAATTTAGAGCTGCACAATAGTACAGATCACAATATTAATGTATAAAATATTCCAACAGATTTTATATTTCAAGTTTCTTTCCTGTTAATAACATATTTCACCACTTGAACTTTTTTTTAACTTAAAGTATATATGCAATAAACTATATAAAAAACATGCTTTAATGGATTTCAATGTGCCCAGAAATCCAGTTTATTCACATTTCTGTAACGATTTGCTGCCATTTTTGCTCATATTTAGAGCCTTCCTGTTGTGTGGTAGATTTTTATTTGGAAACCATTCAGTCCGAACTGGTTAGTGAAGCAAGATGAAGGTGTAAATTCAATGTGTTTGTGTGTCTGAAGCCAATCTGTTTTGTTGTATTTCATCCAAGCTAATGTCATTAAGCCAGCACTGTGTGTATGTGTGTGTTGGCAGCACTAGAGAGCAGTTGGTTCTGCCCGTGGGGGGTTATTAGAGTCTCTCAGTGTGAGGAGATTAACGCACACATACACATAAGCAGTCTGTTAGCACGCTGTGTGTGTGTGTTTCTGTGTGTTGATGAGATATTTCTGTATAAATGGATCATCTGCTCTTGTTTATTTCTAAACAGGAATCGCTCTCATCCATTTCTGTTAGGAAAGCGAAACCTGAGATGTCAGATACAGTTGTTGTATTTTGCATTTTTGCAGATGGAAGAGTGAAAAACTCTGGGAAGAAGTTCCTGTCACTCTTGGATGACACAAAGAGGTTTAAAAATGTTGGGGAAAGCTGTGTTTTCTACTTCTTCATGTTGTGTAGTGTTGTTTATGCCCCAAATTCCATCCTAGAATTGGGTAGAGTATTAGGATGAGGGGGAAAAGCCACACAGAATATAAAAGTTGTAGACATTGTGTCTACATGTCTTATGGCCAGTCAGGAGGCTCATACCATCTTGTCTAAAACAGAATGCAACAATCACAGCGCAAGAAGCGAAAGTTTACACAGGAGTGCTAGAATTACCCATAATACAAGGCTGATTTATAAAAGTGAAGTATAAAAGTCAAGATTGCGGGCAAATCATTGCAATGTTTTACGAATAACCTTTAAAATGTGAGTTAGATGAACCTTTAAAACTTCAACAGCTGGCTGCTGCAAGTGTTCTTTTTTTAAATACATTTTTTGCATCACATCAGTCATCATCTCATTGGTTCTAACCTGTTTCTACTTAACCTGTTAGCCCCATCCTTGTCTCACTTTTAAATTGGGGCTCTATTGGCTCCTTTTCAGACAGATACTGTGTTTATATGGTGAACTTTGAGTCCGTCAGGGTGACCAGGCAACCTCTTAGGTAGGATGTCTTTGCTTTCGCTTCAGCTCAACATTCTTGGGTGATAACAGTAATAAAAAAGCAGCACAGAGGACAATACCAGGATCAGATATCAGCTCTAATATTGGCTAATTAGCTGGATCAGATATTAGTGATTTGATATCGGAGATCCAATCCAGTCCACTTTATGTGGAACTATTATTTCTTTGTTTATGTTGTTTATTTTTTAATAAATAATATGAAGTACATCCATTACTTATGGATGAATATCTGCTTGCACATGCGCAAAGGATCTGATGGCATGGATCGGGTAGTAACACCGTGTTCTGTCGTTGCTAAGGGTCTGTTCCTTTATTTGCGGTGCATCTGCACCAATCGGCAACCGTAATATTTTCTTCTGTGTGGCAGAGAACTTACCTTAAGGATATTATCTTCACATAAATGACTGGACTGAAGCAGTTAGGGTATTATGTTGTAAGACCAAATATTAAGTGCCTCTGCAATTTGGAAATTGCAAATGAAAATAAGTGTCCATTTAGCTCAATAGATGATGGATTGCTGGGATGCTGTTTTTGTTAGATATTAGAAATAATACTTTAATTGCATGTTTGTTCTGATATTATAAACACCTTTTCTTATTTTCCTTTGCCATTAGATGGAAAACCCTCAAACCCCTGCATGTCTGCAGACAGTTTATGTAGACCAGATTGGATCATGTTTTAGAAAGGTCATGACTGCAAAAGATAAAGTGATGTACTGCACCTGCTACTGTTGTATTTTTAAAAAAATAATAACAAAAGCACATTTTCCAAGTACCCAGTAAACATTTTAATGACAAGAAGCACCCTACGGGGGGGGGGGGGGGGGGGGGGGCTTTTTTTTTTTAA
>JAUZNJ010026166.1:0-16706 GCA_034780135.1 Jordanella pulchra | reverse complement strand
CCATCCATCCATCCATCCATCATCCATCCATCATCTATCCATCCATCCATCCATCCATCATCCATCCATCATCCATCTTAGCACTGTTAATTAGATATGATCAACCACCTCTCTGCTTTATTCTGCTTTTAGACAATGAGCAACTGTTGCCATAACTTAAAAATGTTCATCAATCTGTTATTTAAAAACAAACTTCCATTTGTTCAGCATTAGCTGTGATTATAACTTATTTTCTCCTTGAAATGATAATCCTCCTTACACAGGTTTAGGCCAAATTACAGATAAACAACCAAAGACTGTTAAAGATGAATCAGTTTTACAACCACTTTTATTGAAGAACAACAGCAGCATCACCAGAGGGTCAGATATCTAACCCGTTGGCAGCTCTTCCACCAGTTTCGTGCTGCACTCAGGCTACATGCTATCCAGTGCTTACTGTCAGATGATACAAACAGAGGTGTTTAAGGTTCTAGGACAAAGAAGGCCAGAAGGAAAAGGTTCAGGGTACAAAATAGAAAAGAGGGTTCAAAAGAAGCCGGCGGACTTACATTGGACGGCCAGGTAGGCCGAGGCGGACGGCGGGGTGCCCAGGCTGTTGCTGGGGGAACAGGTGTATTTCCCACTATCCTCTGGCTTGACTTGGACGATGATGAGGGAACCATCAGTGACAATACTGACTCTCCGTTTGAGGTCACTGTGAACATGAAGACGAGCAGTGGGATCTGGATCAGAACTTTACAACCAGTCCGTTTATTCCAGCTACTAGCAGTATCAAAGTTCTAAACAGTTCTACTTGACAAAACTGGGAAGCAATGAGTGAGACGTCTTCTGCTTCCTGATGGCAGAGTTCAAAAACTGGACAACATTTTTCCATCATTATCTAAAGAAAATATTTTTACATTTGTTCTTTGTGTAAAAATGTCAGAATAAATGCTGACATCCGTTCAGTTGCTCTGCTGACTTTTTGCTTATTTCCCAGTGGAAGCTAAGTTTTAACTGGGTCATTAAAACAAGCTTGATTTATAAACAGCAGCAGAACGCCTGGATGCTGGGAACTCCAAACATCAACCGGCTTCAGGAGTAACTTCAAATCACAGGAACTCAGATTCACTCAATTTATTAGTTTCTACCCCGAAGCAAAAAAACTCATTCCAGCAAACCAGCAAGCAGCTGGGGCATTTATTGATCCCAGTTCCATAGATTTCCCTTTAAGCAGTATTTCAGAACCGCTGTCAGAAGTGTGCGACCTGCAGGCTGTAAACTGGGACGAATCTTTAGGCCTCATGGATTCAGTCTCAACATTAATGGCTTGAATTCTAACCAAAATTGTTCTGTTTTGGAAAGAACTGCTTCTTTCCTTCTTTTGTTGTTTGGTTTCCTGTTTTGTTGTTTTCCTTTTATTTTTTTGTTTCCTATGAAAACTGTTGGAGTTTTACCTGAATTTAAAACAGGTTTTCATCTAATCTTTTTATTGGTCTCTTTTTGAACCAACCAGCAAGAAGAAGCTTATTTTACCCTTTAAAGTTATTTTATAACATTTTTCTTGTGTCATTGTCTTTCTAGGTTTTAATGCTTATACTTGTTCATCTCTACGGTTCTTTTGGGACATTTTAATGTGCCTTTTTAAAGAGTTGGTCTGGCTGTTGACAACAAAATCCACTTTTCATTAAACTCACATTACTAGATAAAATGAAAATGGTAAAAACAAACAGAAAAAGGGTTTTAAAAATCTGTCTGTGTTTATCTCCTGAAATAAATGAAGGATCCAGTGATATTTTGATCTATTAAATCTGAGCTAATGCACACATACTGTAAACCATCTTGCAGCATATTTTCCCACTTCTCATCAGAATCAGTGAAAGAATCCAAGAGTCACAGTGTGGGAGTGTTTGATTTGGCCTGATGAGTGGACAGTTCAGAGCATGGAACTAAGCTAGAAGAGCAAACCGCAATGAACACAATCATAACTTTACTTCTTGAAGAAGACGTTGTCCTCCTCCCAGAACCAGGTGAATGTCAGGTTGCCAGGATAGGCCTCGGCTCGGCAGCTGAAGAAGGCATCCTGCGAGATGTTCACCGTGATGTTCACTGGTGGAGATGTGATGAACGGAGGACCTGGTGGGACAGACGGAGAACTCTCAGCTCAAGAAATAATTTAAAGCTATGCAGAGAAATCATCCGATGTTATCCTGAAACTAGGAGCTCCGATCTGGAGATGGAGTTGTGGTGAAAGCAGCTCTTACAGAAACAGAAAGCATAGTGGCGTTCTGTGAAGATGCTGCTTTTGGTCCTGAATGTAACCAAATGGAAGCCATGGATCCTCTGAGGATGATCGTCTGCTCAAATGCATCGGCCTTCAGGATGTGATCCTGGTTTGGATCAGTCTAAACCTCAGTACAGCATTAAAAACTTTCTTCTTTTTGTGGGATATTTTCCACAGGTGGGGGGGGCAGCAGAGCCCAGTGTAGCTCCCATGGCCCTACTGGACCCAATCCGACACCTGGAGCCATAGTCCACCAGACTGGCTGCTCCGCCCACCCAGGGACAGAACCGCTCCAGAACCGCAGCATTCCCACATCCTGCTGCCCTCATTGGGTAACGGTCACCCCCCCGACACTTCAATGTAGATCGATTTTTTTGGTAACAGTTTTTTTTAAGCAAATCTTCTCTCTATGCAAACAAATATATATAAAAATATATAATAAAATATTAAAATAAAAAATATTTAAACTAATTTCCTTCCAGTTGTTAAGGTACGGTTGGATCTATTCAGAACCAAATCCCCTTGTGTTACGTCACAAAGAATCAGGAACAAGTATATTCTAGTCCGACTGAAGGGGGTTTGCGTACTTTTATCCAAACGCTGTGGATGGGCAGACAGCGCCAGAGGTGCAGGTAGTCGTCAGGTAGATCTATGCAGTCTAGACTCGGTTGGTTCAGAAACAGATCCGTTTGCACCACAGTCATGGGTAAGGTGTTTGCTGAAGCTTGACATTCTTCTTCTTTATTGGTAATAATTTGGCTTCAAAACACTTTTCAGTTGACCTTTAATATTTAGAGAAACATTAACACACTTCTGTTATTTCTGATATGGTGATGGGCTCTCCATCATGAGTCAATTCACAAAAGCCTCCCTTATGTCCACTGTGACAGCAGAAATACTTGTGTGCAAGTTTGACCTGAATTTATTACATAGCAAGAGCACACAACCTGCGGGGTAAAATATTTACATCTGCATATCCTGCAGCCATAGATCTGTGTGGTTTGGTCATTGGAAAATGATCTGCATATTGATGAACAAACATGACCTAAACATAAAAGTTTAGAGTGAAGTTTGCAGACACAAATAACTTGTATGCAGATCAGCTTTGTACATACCAACAAGTTTGGAGATTGCCTATTAAAGGTTAAAGATGCAGAGGAGAGAATAATATATGACTAAAACTGTACTGGAGATCAGTTCAGCCTTCTGGCAAAGTGATTTTGGTTAATATAATAAATAAGCTTATTTCAATTGAATATTTGGACAGCATCAGCCATTCTGAGTGATTAGGAAATAATAGTATAAAACATCTGTGATGGATGGACAAACCTAACTGGATTTAACGTAGTGATGGAGAAAAAGAAGAACTTTTAAAGACATTTCAGGGACAAAACTTTTCTTTTACTGTTGCAAGATAAATCCCCGCTGTCACAAAGACACTGGGTAAGATGGCCAAGACCGTCTCTACTGAAATTATTGGTAGCAGGGAGGAGAAAACATGCTTTAAAAGGATTACAGAGAGGAATGCGGCAGTTAGCTGCTGCTATTTAGAAACACAGGAGGAAAACCTGCATGATAATCTGTTTTCAATTTGTCTAAAATGTATATCATGATACATTTCTTAATTTCAGTCCATAGAATAAAGTTTCAACATCAATTTAGGAAAAATAAAAGCTTAGAAAGACAGCCAAGTATGCCTACAGCAGATATCTACACACACTGCAATGTTTATTAAAATCCTCCAACATAACATTTAATAAATATTAGTTTGAAAAACAAAAACACATAAAACTACATTAAAAACCTGGAACATCAGTAAATATTGAAATATTGATAATGTGTGTAAAAGTCATTTCACCAATATTGAATTAAACCATATCGCGATATATATTGATATGGAAATATTGTCCAGCTCTACTGAACATGAAGGACGAAGCTTCCAAGATATGGATGGTTTTATAGGTCAGCTAAATAGCGTGTGACCAACATGTGCTAAAATGTACGTAAATAAGGAAAATGTGTGAGTTCTACACTTTAAGAGCAGAAACCTGAAGTTTCATAACATCAGGTGATCACTTCCAACCAGAACCACATGACAGACGTATTGATTTAAATCTGATGGATGTGAGTTAAACTACAGGAAGATGGAGAAGTAGATGAGTTGTAGCATTAGATATGGATAAAGGATTAGACAAGATCAAACCTGGTCGGCAGTCACTGACACACACACCCATCCTAACACTCGCTCGTAACAAGGACCATTTAAGCTCACGTTCATCCCTTGAACCTTGGGAGGAACCGGATGTATGAGGAGAACATGGGAAGTGAAGCCAAGGCAGCGGAGGCACTGACAGCTCCAGCAGGAGCTGCACTGGATGCTAAACATTCGGTCAAAGTGTTTGATGTTACAGCAACAACGAGCCATTAAAAATAAAAACATGAGATGAAGGAGTTTCTGACAGCATGCAGCGAAGGCTCTCGTCCAGAAACCATCAGCCCCAGTTAGAAACACTTTTATTCCTCAAAAAATTAGAAAGAAACAAACACCACAATCTTAAAGAGCAGAAAATATGCATATGATGAAAATCAGAGAGGTAACAAAGGAAAATCTATTTCATAAGGTTTTTATAGGACTTCAAAGACTCACAGGTCAGAGTAAAACACAAGGAAGAGGTTTCCTCTGAGATTAGGACCTTCCAGGGTCTTCATGGAAATCGTTTCAAAAACCTCATAGAGTGAAAGACTGCGACTGGTTCTGGACACCAAAACACCCAAGAATTCACTTTGTAAACATCAAGTTTGTTAGAATTTAGTTTCCCACGGTGAGCCAGCGTTGCTACCATAAAGTGTTTCCCTCATGCTAGCTCTGATTAGCAGCATCCAGTTTGGACAAGCAGAGTATCTCCATCTGCCAGCTACTGTGAAGGACAAACCAGGAGCCTGATGGTCATGTTGCTGCTGTTGGCTGCCAGTGTGTGTCTGTGTTTCAGTGCCAATCCACCCTATTTGGAACAAGCTGAGTGCTGAAGATTTGTTGGCAACGAAGCCTCTGCTGATCTGCTGCTCGCTGGCTTTCCAGGAGGGCGTCTATTAATCCACATCTTCCTGAAACCATCCAGCACTGAGGCCTGACCCTGGCTGTGCACAGCAATCAGCAATGAACACAGAGATCTCGAGATCTTGATCTTTTAACACTGAAGGGGGGGGAGTGTTTAGACAAAAGGTGGCTGAATAAAGCTGTCCTGAAAGAATGTGGCTAAATGTGGAAACACCACACAAGGAAATCTGAAATCTAAGGCGTGGATAAGGGTGTAGAAAGATTAATTACATTAAGCCAGCAAGAACAGACTTTGTCTTAAAGGTATGTGAAACTTTTCCCTAGAAGTTTTTTTAATACTTTTATTGTTGTAGTTTAGCTGTAATCTTAACTTTATCAGTATATATATATATATATATATATGTGTGTGTGTGTGTAAATAAAGGTATTGTTGTTGTTTTTTTTTTTTTTTAAAAAGAGGGAAAAACCAAGGCTGTTGTGAGTGAAGCACATAGTGATGACATAAGATCCAAAGACCACATGGAAATTCAGTTCAAGCCAGAACTGTTAATAAGAAAATAGTAAAATAACAACATTTTCTCTGCTTGCTTGAAAAAAACTGGTTCATTTTGTGAGGAAGAAAGTGAAAGCAGGCATCCTATTTTCCTGACTTCCTTCCCTGGAACACTAACCTTCTGCAAAACCTCTTCCATTATATTCATAAATCTTATTTTTCATCCATTAATCCCCTCAGTTTGTACACTAGGCTGGTATGAAGCTCAAAGAGAAGATTTACAGACTCAGCGTAGTAAGACCTCAGGCTAGGATCAAGTCCAGGCTTCTAACAACCGTCTCAGCCTACAGTCCAACTTTACATTGTGTGTTTGAATGAAACAAAGAATATGCAAGAAATGCTGAGTCACTAAAGCATTGAGCAAACCTTGTACTAGCAGCCTGGTTGTGTGGTTGGCCTCTCCCTGGAGGCTGAATGCTCGGCATGTGTAGGCCCCTCGATCTTCCCGGGTGATGGATAGCACCGTCAAATTCCCATCAGACACCTAAACCAACACATAACACAGACATCCACTATCAGATCATTAACACACAGACGTGTGTTTTATGAAAAGCCTTTAGGACAGAAAAGCCCAAAGGAAATCCCCCCCACCCATAAATCTTAAGTAAACTGAAGCTGAAACAGACAAGATCTGGTTAATGTTAGAAATACTGGATCTATACAGAGTAATTAGTTGGTATTCATAATCCATTTTATTTAAGGTTGTTCTGTTACATCACTTACGGCACGTTTTGCTCTTCTTTTTAAACAAGCAGACAAATGATATATTTTCTTTGACCTTAAAATAGACATATTAAGCTCCTTGTAGTGTTGATGATGTGGTTAAACACCTCAGTAATGCTGTGACGGCCTGAATCACTGAACTCTAGTTTCCTGGAAAAGATCAGCAACAAGTTACTTAACATGTTTTGTTTTTGAGGAACATTTGATCCCAGCAGTTTTAAGCTCCAAAAATGGTCAAAATTAAAGTATTTAGAAATTAAACGTGACACAGATGTCAAAGTGCTGAGCTGTTCACTGAATGAGCAGAGCAGATGAAGGACACTAATAGAAATATGAACAGTTCAGGAACACTCTGTTAGGTTTCAGTTACACAGATGACAGATTGATGAGATTAATGATAACATGTTGGTAAAGATTAGCAGGGAAGCTATAAATGGATTTTATAATTGTTTCCTTTATAAAATAGGGAACCTGTACTTGAACTCATTGTCTACTGATTTATTCAGTTCAATTCAAAGATATTATTTTAATGCCAAAGGGAAATCATTTTTTAACCAGTAGTTGTTTGTGTTGATGGCTGTAGGCAGGAAGGATCTCCTGTAGAGGTCTGTCTTGCACCGGGTCTGGAGAAGTTTCTGACTGAAGACTCTCTGTTGTTGTTTAAACATCTTCTGAAGAGGATGCTCGCTGTTGTCCATAATCTTCTTCACTTTATGAATAATTCTCCTTTGTGAAATAATCTCCAGAGGTTCCACAGGAGTTCCTAGAACAGAGCCGGCCTTCTTTATCAGCTTGATGAGCTTTTTAAGTCATTTGTTCTGATGCTGTTACCCAGCAGATGATGGAGGGAGAGATCACACTCTGCACAACAGACCTGTTGGAAATAAGCACCATCGGGCTGCAAATGCTGAAGGACTTAAGCTCTGATGCATCTTCATCAGCAGCTTTTATCATCATCAAAACTGAAAAATGATTTGGGCACAAACATTTTCAGTTGGTTTATTTCTTTACCCTCCTGGATTGACTTGATGCACTAAATAATTAAGGACATTTAATGACATTTGATGCAGCGTATTATTTAAATTCAATTCTTCCTTTTGTATTGGACTCAGGGCTGGATGATATGGCCAAAATTTATATCACGATACATTTCATAATTCCGATATCGGAGTAGAAAAAATAAAAGCCTTAGAAATACAGAACAAAATAAACACGACGAATGTCTATACAAACCTATGACAAATATTTTGTTACGTTTATAAAAATCCTCCAACATGAAATCTAAGAACTATTAGCTTTGAAAACAAAAACACATAAAACTACATCAAAACCTGGAACTTCAGTCAGTGACCAACGCTGCGTTTATGGACTGTGATGAATATTGAAATATTAACAATGTGTGTAAAAGTCTTATCATCAATGCTGAATCAAATCATATCGCGATAAATATTGATATTAAAATATTGTCCAGCTCTAATTGACTATGTAGTATTGAACTGATTTTATTGTGATTTGGGATTGAAGACCAGATTTTATCTGTTAATATTAAAAACAGCTGGTGTTGGTTTGTAATCCATGATGTAGATGCATTTGTAATATCGTCATAAAAGGGGACATGATACCACATATCTTTGTTCTGTAAACTAGCATCTCAAGATGTTTTCTTTTGCCTGCCACGTCTCCTCCTCCTCTTTTATTCCGATTGATATTCATGTCTCTGGTGCGCTGATGAAGCAGCATATCGCTGCATGGTGTAAGTGACTGTGTAGTTAACTGAGCTCATGCGGTATACACACATTAAACTTGATGTCGGTTCAAAGATTATTACATCTGGTTGCATGGTATATCATTACGGAAGCCATTAACTAAACTGATGCAGAAAGTAACGTAAGAAAAAGTTAACAAAACAAGGAAATGTCAGCATATTATAAGAAATAAGAATGATTGATGAAAGCAACAAAGTGTTCAGCAACCTTTTTAGCTATTAGATTTGCTCTTCTGAGAGTTTTGTGTGTTTCAGGTTCTACAGGACAAACGCTATTTTAAAAATGGAAATGTTTTAAAATGGGCTAAAAGTCTTAAAACCTGGTATTTAAATAGGGACATTTATATTTTGAAGGGCTGCAGTACCTTGTAAAGGTGACAATTTTCAGTGAGAAATATGTGACAGAGCCTGTAGTAGAGCAAGCATGAGTCAGCGATCTGGAATACCTGCCTTCCGTTCCTTTAAAGGGAAAAATTTTGGAACCAGTTCTGATCGATGGATGAAACCGGACAGAGATAAAGCTCTACCTTGTACTTGGCACTGCTGATCAGGAGGCTGCCTTCTCGCAGCCAGCCGATCGAGGGTTTAGGGTTGCCGAATGCTGTGCAGGTCAGCGTGATGCTCCCCCCTTCCTTGGCCTCGACATACTGAGGTGGTGTGTCTTTGAATGTCGGGGGGGCTGAGGAAACAGAGTGAAGTACGAGATTAGATGGGATAAAACAACATTTTCAGATTACTTACATTTAATTTCAACTGGAATGAACCAGACTTAATTCTACGTTTCCACAAAGAAAGGCTTCTGTGAAAATTGTTTGAGAAAAGGAATCGAGATTCAGTAGAGTTCAAAAACCAAATCTGGTCATAAACATGAACACATCTTCCCATCCACAAAGGAACAAATCAAAGCCCTTTGCTCTTTTGTCAAAGTAGAAATAGAGGGTATTCCAGGTAAAACCTCAGCTTTGAGCTGCTCTGTGACGTCATCATATCACTGCGTTTCACTGGTTCAAAACATTTCTGTATTAAGGCAAACGCATCTGTTAGCTTCTGGCAAATTAGCTTCTGTATTTGTGGAAAATTCTCGCAAGAATTCATCTTATTTAGGTTAAAATTAGGCTCGAATGGAAATAAACAAACTGGTTTTCTAGAATCTGGTTTATTTGGCAAGAAACCCTGTATTTTACATTTTACAGTGAAAAAACAAAGCCTCAGTTGTTTTAAAGACATAAAATCTTTTATATTTCTTTTATTTTTTTTTGTCACATTAATATAACTTTTTTAATCACAGCAGATCTTCAATAACCTTGCAGGTCAGATTGATCATTTGTAGAACTTTTAGTTTATTTCCACACATTTAACAATCATGTGTGACGGTTAGAAACAGAAGTGTAGTGCAAACCCACTTACACAGACCAGTACCACCAATTAGACTCCAAACACCCAATGGAACGTAAGAGAGGAATCATCGGGACGCAATATCACAGAGTAAATAGTATCCCCACAAACACAAGAGACAGGGAGAAGGAGAAATCACTCTTGAAGGGCACTGGAGTGAAGCGTTTACTATAACTGGGTTTTACTAAAGCAGACAAGAAACCCAAGCAGGATCCCAGCCCGTCATCAGGTAAAAAGGAGAAACCCCAAACGTGGAACCAGATCATTCATCATTTCGTATGTTGCATGTGTTTTAAACAAAATGAGGTATTTATTTTCCAAAGATAACATCCCAGTGGCCTTTTAATCCCCAAACACATCCAAAGACCTGGACCCCAGGAAAAGATGACTGTGACCAGATACACATCAGGGAAACAAAGCAGCCACTGGTCAAAAGGGTGGCAGGAGCAGCATCATCAGGCCCAGATTCAGTGGTTTGCAGTCATCTGCAGGCCAGCAGTCACTCCTTTAGGGATATAGATGTTCTCATACCGGATAGGCAGGAACTCTGGTTTGAGTGAGGAGTAAAGGAAACTATTTTTGTGAAGAAAAACCATCCATCTTTAAAGATGTGTGGAAACCTTAGGAACCATCAAGCCCCCCTCTTACAATGTTTTTATTGTGAGCATGGCTCAGCTCTCTGGAAACAACCAACGCTCATCAGAGCATCAACCATTGGGTGTTAGGCTCTTGGTCTGTGTTTCGATTGTCACCAATAACTGGTTGAAGCACTTTGCAAAAGTTTCTGTTTATATGGTTGACTTTACCTGTAACTACTTAGACTGAGGAAGTTTCTTGGAAAAGAGATGAAATGTTCCAACAAAAAGGAACCTGTCCAGAAGACTTAGTAGACTTTTTTGGTATACTGCCAACAGTTCAATGTTTGGGCTATGGAGAGGAAATGTCACAGTAACGTCCTAAATGACACCATTTGTTGTTCACAAGTATTTCCACCTTTTTTTTTTTTGCCTTTCCCAACCTTCTTTAAATTTCTGTCTGCTGGTATGGCCGGAAAGTCCAGCAGAGGGAGAAGTGTCTGGGATATGAAACTGCAGCCATGTTTCAGTGAACTGCATTTAAGATATTCTGGCTCAGTCACTGGTAGCTTTAAGTTTCTCTAACTATTTAGTTAAAAATCTTAAATTTTCCATAATGGCTTGAATTTCTTCAGTCTATCTCTTCTCCTTGCTCCTGCTCTGCATCCTCAGTGCCTCCATTTCAATTCAACTGGGATTTTATTAAGTATTTTAAGTATTATTGTAAATCTTGAGATACTAAAATACTTTTATACCAAAACTATTTATCAACTAAATGTCTGTTTAGGTTAATACGTGTATAACAGTTAATATTCTTTATTCGTTTTGTCACATGCTTGTTCAAATTCCTATAATACTGGGTCTGTTATGGAGCAACAGCGGTTTTATAAAATCCTGTTGTGTAAATCCTTTAGTCTGCTCAGGGTGCTTGGAATTAAATGGAGAAAGGATTATGCATAAAAGTTAACCCCTTTTATAGCCAAATATATTTACATAGATCTAATAACACTGTTTACCCAATATTAACTCTACTCCATCTGCATCTCCATGAAAAAGTCATCTTGAATTAAACTATACTTTAAACCAGTCTAATCAATTTATGACTGAAGCTAATCTTCTTACAAGCATAATCCAATGTTGTCCCACAGCTTCTCATATCCAACATGACATTCCATGTACTGACATGAGCCAGTGCATAGTGCTAATTCCAGGCCTCACATCCTGTATCATCACCCTGCTGCAGACATCTAACAGATGCACCAGTTCAAACGCATGATGCTGCTATCTCATCCAAAAGTCTTTCACATGCAATATAAGCCACTTTACTGATTTTTAGAAAAAAAATGCATTTGTCTATTCATCATTTCATGCAAAACTGGGAAACTTTAATATTGTATCTTTAAGCATTTAAAAGTTTATGAAGATCCACTTTTTTATGATCAAATCATAATATAGATTTTGTAGCTGTTCAAACACTATGGTGGTGTTTTGGGCCCAGAAGCTTGCCTCATTTTCATTAGGCCACATTAATCTATAACTGCCACATATAGTGTCAATTGGAAACAGGACATTTTACCATTTCATTTTATAGTACTTCCAGAAATTATCACAACTGGTGACTAGGTTTATCATTAGTCTAAATTGCTGAAAAGTGTAAAAATGGACAACGCCAAGAGACTCTGAGGGGCAAGACTAAGGGCGTTTCTCAATATGACGAGTACTCTCATGTACTAGTGCCCTTGTGAAATGTCATCAGCCCAAGCACTGTTCCATTTCACAAGAACACAAGACCAAGAACAGACAAAATCCCCGGATGTTGTTCTCGCTCCTCCCTCTTTACTCAACAAGTATCAGAGCAGACTTGTGCTTTCTCCAGACTGGTAGCTTTCCCAGCATGCACCGCAGCAGCAGCAGCTTCCAGGTTAGCACTCACAGAGCCCAGAGTATTAAGATAAAAGTTCACATTTGTGGTGGTGAAAGTGGTGATGTCATCAGTACGCTTCTGTTCCAATGGACACAGATCTGTTCTGCTCCTGTTCTCCCTGAGTCCAAACTTCCTGTGTTCTTGTGAAGATCGTATTTGGTGAGAACAAAAGTCCATACTTGTGTTCTTGTGAACGGAGAAACAGCCATAGAATGGAATTACA
Source organism: Jordanella pulchra (assembly GCA_034780135.1). NCBI lineage: Eukaryota > Metazoa > Chordata > Actinopteri > Cyprinodontiformes > Cyprinodontidae > Jordanella > Jordanella pulchra. The sequence continues at coordinate 4,227 of JAUZNJ010026166.1, read as the reverse complement.
GCAAAGTCACAGATAGCTTTGCCTTGCCTAGTCTAGCTTCAATAAAGCATGAACACTAGTGAGCACAAGGAAAATGGTAGTTACAGTACAAACAGATCTGTTAAGGGGGAGGATTTTTCAGCCTCTTCATCACTGGAGGTTAAAGAAGACTTTGTGGATGTCAGTGGGCCAAAGCCTTCTCAGGTACCCCAAATGCTATCATTGCACAGGGCTGTAAAGTGACTCCAAAGACTTTTGACAGTACATCAAATATATCAGACCAATAGCCTATCAACAGATGGCAAGACCAAAACATATGTCAATTCTGCAACATTACTATGACATCTGATACAATTGCTGTCAATATTTGGGTATATGGAGGAGATCCTTGCTCTACTCCAGTGCAGATGAACAATCTTAAACAGAATGATATTTAGTTTCGCACAAGACGTGCCACTGTTCACTCTTTTTAAAGTGTCAATCCAAGTGTCCCCTGAGATTTCAGTTCCAAGTTCATTCTCCCAATGATTTCTGATCTTGTCCAAGTTGACAATGTCCGTTTTCATGATGATTGCATAACAGTGTCTGGTGAAACCTCTCAGAAAAAAAGGAGCCTTCAAAATTAAGTCCCAAAATGATTCACTTGAAAGGGTAGGAAATTGTGGGCTGTGGTTTCTAGCAAATTGGCGAGCTTGAAAATAGCGAAACATGTCCTTTTGCTGAAGTTTGTATTTGGAACACAAATCCTCAAAACAAGAAAAGGACCCATTAATATACATATCACTAATGCTGGTAGGAAATTGTGATTGTTACACAGTGGAGTTTAACTCAAAACATTATCCCTTAAATCATTTTGCTTTCTGAATTGAGCCCATATTTTTAATGTAGATCTTACTACAGGGTTGGAAGTGAACCTGGAAATCTTCATTGGGAGCTTAGAGGAAACCAAAGCAAGAGGAGATGATGATATGCATGACTTGTACTCCATTTCACACCAACCTGTATCAGCAGATTGATTCCCATATGCTATTTTATGGAAATTTGCTGCCCAATAGTAAGCTCTAAAGTTTGACAGAGCCAACCCCCTTCCACCTTTGATCGCTGTGGGAACTCCTTCTTAATTCTAAGGTTCTGACCCTTCCATATAAATCTAGATATAAGTTTGTCAAGTTTAGAGAAGAAAGATTTTGGCAAAAAAATAGGAAGACATTGAAATAAAAATAAAAGTTTGGCAAAACATTCATTTTAATGCAGTTCACTCTGCCTGCCATGGTTACATGTAGAACATCCCATCTTTGCAAATCTAAGTTTAGTTTAGACAAAAGTGGTGCTAAATTTTCATCAGAGGTTATTGAATGAAGGTGTTATATTGATACCTAAATACTTAAAACTTGACCTAGAAATATGAAATGGCAGCGCTTGGTCTGAGATTTGCATGGCTAGACCTTTTACTCACTTTTTGCTAGATTAAGCTTATATCCTGAGATCTGACCAAAGTTGCACAACACTGAAATGACTGTATCAATTGAATTCAATGGATCTGATATATAAAGTAATAAATCATCGGCATACAATGACAACCTGGATTCTAATCCCAATCTTTTAATACCTCTTATTGAGGGTGTTGATTTGAGAGTCAGGGCTAGTGGATCTATTACAAGTGTGAAAAGTAAAGGGCTAAATGGTAAGCCCTGTCTGATACCCCTGGACAAAGGGAAGTTTTGGGAGCGGATGCGGTTTGTAATAACTGAGGCCTGGGGGGAAGAGTAATGAAGTTGGATCCTCTGGATGAATGCTGTGCCAAACCCAAATTACTTCAAAACATAAAAGAGAAAGTCTATTTCCACTTAGTCAAATACTTTAAAAGCATCCGAAGACACCACAATTTCTGGAACATTGGTTGATGAGGGGCTGTATAGTACATTCAAAAGACGCCTCATGTTTGAGAATAAATGCCTGTTTTTAATAAAACCCATTTGGTCAGGTGATATGATGTGGTAGGGATTTTTCCAAACGTGTAGCTAGTAATTTGGAGAGGATTTTAAGATCTGTGTTTAAAAGGAATATTGGTCGGTACAATCCACACTTAGATGCATCCTTGCCTGGTGTTAACAAAAGAGTTATAGTTGCTTCATTAAGAGAATCAGGTAATTATGCTTTAACATAGTATCATCAAACATGTCTAATAACAGCGGGGCTAGTTGTTTTGAGAATCTTTTATAAAAATCGATTAGGAAGCTATCCGGCCCTGGAGACTTTCCATTTTGCATCACATTATGAGATGATGATCATCATGAGATGGCCAAGCTGACTTCCCTCAACTCAATTGGTTCATCCAGACATTCTCTGATTAGAAGACAAGGTAGGGACTTCCAAATTTAAGAAAAAATTACGTTGTGTCCTTTAAAGATTCTGAACTATACAAATCAGAATAAAAATCTTTAAAAATATTGTTGATTCTTAAGGGGTCTGTGGTGGTCCTTCTCGTTTCATCTTCGATTTTAGATATAATCAGTGCCGCTGACTTAGACTTAAGTTAATGTGCCAAAAGACGTCCTGCTTTTTCTACCTGCTCACAATATAACCCTCGGGATATCATATTAAGTCGTTTCGTTTCAGATGTAGATATTAGATTATACTGCGTTTGCAATGATATTCTTTCCTTATGAAGTGATGGGTTTGGGGATGTGGAGTTCTTATCTAATTCAAATATAGCTTCAATCAACTTTTGTTTTTGTTTCTTTCTTTCCTTATTGATATAAAAAGAATATGCAATTATCTCTCCTTTAAGATAAGCCTTATGGGTTTCCCATAAAAGTGATGGGGACACATCATCAGTCATATTCGCTTCCAGAAATCTGTTCATGGCTATCTCAATTGAGGTGCAGAATGTGTTACCTGACAGTAATGTGGTGTTAAAACGCCAATGAGACCAACACCTGAAGTTTTGGCAAAAAGTGAGATTCATTATTATGGGGGCTTGGTATGATTATACAATGGTTGAATATTAACTGCCTGTACTGAATTCAAGAGTCTTCTGTCAACAAAAAAATAATCGACCCTAGAATAAGCGTGATGCACATTGAAAAAAAAGAGAATGTCTTTGTATGTGGATTGAAATGTTGCCTTGGAACCACACATGCAACATGGTTGAAAAATTCTAAAAAACCTGCCAGCCATTTTAGAAATGGTCTGTATTGTAGGATTAGACCGGTCTAAGTTAGGATCCATTACGCAATTAAAATCTCCCCCCAAGTGGGGCGCTGTGGAGCCGCGTTCAAATATGGCAGCTTGAAGTGGATGCTCCGTGTGACCTGCACCAAAACTTAAAAAAAAAAACAGGATTAGGAACATAATTTGGATCCGAAAATGTTGAAATCGACCACTGTTAAGAATCACATCTTCACACGAAAAAACTGATATTTCGGGAACAGTTTAAGATAAAGAAGGTACCGCTGGCATTGATATGTGTGACCTTAGCACGGTGCTAGCTGAACTTCGGTCGTTGCATTCAGAGTTTGGTGAATTTGAAAACAAACAGGACAGCATAGATAACTGTATGGGTGAAATGACGAAGTCCATCACCTCTCTGGAGAAAAACATAGCAGAGGTGAGGCAAAATACTGGAGGAAGCTCTAAACAGAATCGTGTCTGTGAAGAAACTTTTAGAAACTAGTACGGCTAATCTTGTCAAAATCCTGAAGTGAATATCCTATTTGGAAGCGAAGACCAACGACCTGGAGAATCGAGGCAGAAGGAAGAACCTGCGCCTTTTTGGGGTCCGGGAGGGCGCTGAGGGTCACCGGCCTTTGCTGGAGTTTGTACGAGAGATGCTACCGCGCAGGCGGTAGACCGATAGATCCTTCATCATTGAGAGGGCCCACCGCACCCTGGCACCTCCGAAACCGTACCAGCACAGAGCCATCCTCATTCGTTTCCTGAATTTCCAAGATCGGGAAATTGATTTCCGCTCTACAAAAAAACGCAACATTGAATGCGATGGGAATAAACTTTTTTTCATTCAGGATCTTTCAGCAGAAACCGTCCGACATTGAGCTGAGTTCGATAACATCAGGAAAGCTTTTGTTGAAAAGGGTTTCAATATAATCAATTCAAAATGAGGATCCTCCACAAAGGGAAGATACAGCTGTTTTCATCTCCTAAGGAAGCTGGGATTTCCTCCGCACACACGCTGGATAGAACTGACTGTACTAGGGAACGGTTCAGTTCCTGAACCACAGAATCAGC
>JAUZNJ010026155.1:0-16707 GCA_034780135.1 Jordanella pulchra | reverse complement strand
TATATAGCATGGACTCACTGCGTCTACTAGCTGTAATACCTTGACTAAAATATTTTATCACGTTGGGTTTTCTCCAGTTTTGAACCATAATCTAAGTGTGCTGGTTGATTTTCTGAGACCAATCTATACACAAACTCAGGGTGACTGAGTGAGTAAAGTGGTGAGGAAGGACCATGGAGGAAGAACCAATCACCATCTCCTTCCAATTTTACAGTTTACAGTAAAATAAGCCATGAATTAATGCAGCTATTAGTCAGGATATCTATTCAAAGGTATTTCTTATACAATTCAGTAGATGTCTCGCTGCAAAACTGTATCGAATGCTTCAAGCAGTGTGTTGAGTTTTGGTCAGTTGTGTTAAAATGGCCTGTTAAAGTACCATCACTATTCATCCCTTTTTAATAAGCCACTAAAAACCTTGGAAAATGTATATTTATTTTAAATGAACTTTAAATGTGGCATTTTTTACCCTCAAGAACTTCCAATTAAATCATTTTGTTCATAGGAAAGCTTTGGACACCATTGCTCTACTGTGAACGTAAATTCTTATAGCTGTTCCATAAGAAGTATGGCAGATAATAAAAAGATGGAGTTTCATTGCCCAAACAATCAATAACACATTGTTTGCAGCTCTGCATCGTGGGTTTTGTAGTTTTTTTCAAAGCACCTGAAACACCTCAGGCAACCTTCGCTGGCTTGCTCTCTGCCTTTTTTCACTATTTTTCTTTCCAAACCTGAGAAACTGTAGAACACACTCCCAAATCACTGCTGAAACACTTTTGATCATCCTCAGGTTCACTCCCAATCTGCTCTTTTTTTCCCCCAGCTACAAAAACTCTGCACAGCGTCGTAACCGTTAAAAGAGTTCTCAGACACTTGGACAGAAGTGAAGCTGTCTAAATGTTTAGTTACCATCAAACCGAACACGTGGCCTCTGCAGGAACATCTCCCTCCAAGACTTGAAGGGTACTAGTTTGGTGCAGTTCCGTCCCCACACTCTGACACAAGCAGAACGCCAAATCTCAGGGTCCCTGAAGAAAAAGAAAATATTTCTGTTCAGTTGAGAAAACTCGACATACCCAGATATACGACTGCAAGTCATCAGGTCACCTGGCACAGATGTAAAACCCACGGCAGACCAAAGAGAGCTGCTCCAGGGCCCGCATATCCAGTTCGCTTGACACAACCCAGCGAAATATGTACATCAGGATCTCTCGTGGCAAGGCTGCAATTGGACAGAGTAGTTTAAAGTACAGATGCATAAATGAAGACAGGTTGGCCTAAAAAAGGTTCAGGGACAGATTTCTACCTGAAATGTGCGTTTGAGTTACTTCAAGCTCATAGGCGCAGATCTTTGGGAAGGAGCTCTCCAGAGTAAGCTGCTGCTCAAAGTAGGCAAGCAGATCCTCAATCTCACCATCAGTGTCACTGTCCTCCATGCTAAGAAAATTAATCACATATATATATATATATGAGATAATGGCTGAAATGTTTGTCAAAAAGGAGAAAAACTGTATTTTTAAACACAACTTAATAATACCACACATCGTTGAGATTATTTATGGTAACTTACTAATTTCCTCCACCTCTGTCTGCATCAGGAGGACGGCTGTAGTTGATTTTAAACTCAATATCAGGAACAAGCTGCATAGCCAAGCGATAGAACTTTATAGCTGCAAGTAAAAAAATATCTAATGAGACACTGAAAGAAACAATAACAAATCCTTTCATCACACAATTGTATTTAAATTCTAATTCACAGCACAGACAGTATCAATGGGAACTAAAAAAAAAAAAAAGCTCAGTTACAGCAGAAATCATTTATGCTTCCAAAATAAGTAAGCGGCTGCATCTAGATTCAACTTTCGACATCAACTCATTTCATTAGCAAGCATGTTGACCTTCTATTCTACCCACCTTCATAGACGGCTCCATTCTGCTCCTCCTGAACGGCTCTCAGAAACAGCTCTGTAGCCTGAGGGAAGGTTAAAACATTCGACATGAACTTTACTGCAGAGCAAACTGTACGACCCCCCTCCAAACACAAACACGTAAAAAGTCATCAAGCTCACTTTTTCCTCCCGAGCAATATCTTGAGTCCTCTTCACGCCTCTTGCTCTCTGCAGCCGATCACTCGCTTGACTCGCTCCAGAGCTCGGTTTGAGTTCAGACATCCACTGAGCTCTGAACGCATTGAGCTCAGACTGCAGACAAAATACAAGGTTTTTACCGTAGGGCTGAAAAAGTTCATCAGATTAATCCTGATTAATCAATTATTGAAATAATCCTCAACTAATTTAGTAGTCGATTAATCGTTAACTGGAGAATAGAGACTCTAAAACATACCTTTAGCTGACAGATCACTCCACTTAGAGCAGAATTTATACTAAAATTGTAAAAAAATATATAAATACTTTGTATTTAAGATTAGAGACTTTTGCTCAATCCAGAACTCCTCAGGTGGAAACGTTTTACTTTCAACCTGGTTTAATTCTGTAAAAAAAATCTTCTTTTAGGAACCTTTTACCGTCCGATTAATCGAAAAAATTATCAGCAGATGAATCGATTAGCAAAATAATCGTCAGTTGTAGCCCTAGTTTACAGGTGTTTTAGCCAACATCAGACAACTAAACAAAGAATGTCATATTTTCTTGTTTGTTTTTTCAGCAGTAGTTAAATTAAACTGACAAAAGGTTTCATTCCTCATTAGAATCTAAAAATAAACATATAAACATGACTGATTTCTGGAATTGTTTCCTTACCTGAAGGTGTGGGTCATCTGAACTTTCATCTTCATCCTCTAATGTACCTCCAATATCAGCATTTTCGTCAGCCTTTACCAAAAACAAGGGACAGTTAGGGTGAAAAACTGTCAAGATAACATAGGTTGTTCATTAAAAGCTATTTATACAACTTGTAGAGGAAAATGAGTGGACTCTTCATACCTCATACCAATAAGCTCAACCTTAAATTAAAATATAGTGAAGCCTATAAATCTGTTAAAGTTCCATGAATGTTCTATGATTTATCTAACCTTAATCTCTCCAAAGCTGATCTGGCCTTATTTGTTATGATTCGTTATCTATATTCATGTTTCTATAAGAATTTTTAAAGGAGATTCATGTATGTAGTAGAACTGAAGTTGAAAAATAAAAAAACACTACATTTTAAAAAAGCCTTTAGCGTGCTACATTTTATTGAACATGAAGTCAGACATAAATATTTGCAATATTTGTTTTTATTTGTGGAATCTGACACATTAGCCTGTGAGATATTAAGTTATATCTGATGAGACACTACAACAGTTTAAATTATTTAATGAGGGACTGTAGCAGAGGAGTAGAGGGGGAAAAAATACTACAATAATTATATGACTTTATTACAAAAAATACAAAAAAATAGTTTTAATGTTAAATTTTAAAAATACAGGTTTGCATTTAATAAACAAACATTAGAATATAATCACTTATTTCACTTACTAAATGTGTTCAAAACAAATATATATATTTACAGGATTACATACACACACATATAGAACCAAAAAAAAAAAAAAAAAAAAAAAACTTTATAAGGGACTACCTGATTTGTCCACTGCTGTTCAGGTTGACCAATCAAATGTTAGAGTCTATCTGACAAGTCATACTGGCAGGTGAACATTTTATAAAGGAGTATGGCCAAAAAATATAACCTAACGTTTCCTCTAAATACGAACAGTACTTTAATTTTAATTACTAAGTATTAATTTGAACTTAAGCTAGTTCTATATAAAGTTACGCTAAAATGAAAATCTGTTACACGTCCTTCAACTGCTTGTGTTGCAATTTCAGTTTCAACGCTATGTTATTTACTAAAAGCTGATGCTAATATTAGATCAGTGAAGGGAAACAAGATTTTGCCCTTTTCCGCTTTTCTTGTGCATTTGGGTTATTAACCGTTTAAATAGCAGATGCCGTTGTTGTTTACTGGCAGATCTGTGCAAATACCTGATGGCTAAACAGGTAACCTAACCAGGTGATGCCACTGTTAGCCTTGTTAGCTGACGAGCAGGCTAAACCCGTTACGTTTCCCCGCAAAATAAAACATATAAAACACGGAGACCCACCATGACACTTTGCCCTTTAGGTCTCTTTTTTTATCTTCGCTGGTGCTCACTTGTCCCGTTTACAGTTCACGGTCGGAGAAACGGACCACGCAGCGGACATATTTACGAGCTCGCAGGAACGCAGCCATCTTGCTGAGCGGCCCCGGAGCTTCGGTGTCAAACACTAGCAGGAAGTGCGCTGAAAGGAGGAAGAGAGAAGCAGTGAGAGGCGAAGACAACAACATAGGTTCCCACTGAAGCAGCTTTAAGTTGTTTACATGCCCTTTAAAGCGGAATGCCCAGCTCATTCCTTACGATTTCTTTGACCAACTATTGGGTGGGAAAAATATATATTAAAGAGATTAAAAAATATATTTTAATTACATAAAAATACAAGAGCACATAAATGGGTTTCTTAATTGGCAAATACCATTTACAGTACTATTTATATTAGCCTAAACATGAAAGCCATTTCTCTCTTTTTTAAAATTAATTTTAATAAAGAAAATCAAATTGATTTTCTTTATAACTTCCTTGCAAAAAAAGACAGCCATGTTCTTATGGTTCTCAAATTCTATTCCGTATAAAAAGCACATTCCACGAGTAAATAATAATAGTAAAAAAAATCCTTATGTGTCTTATCAATACATATTTCTATGCTGAGGACAGCAGGGTACCCAAAAATGTAGTCAAGTAAGAGAAGCACTTAATTAAAAGTAAACAACTCCCATCGAATGATTTTAAAAAGTTGAAATGTAGAATGTAAAAAGGTTATGTTACTTTTAATGTAATGTGCCAAATGGATGTCAGTTGTTGGAAAACAATTTAGATTAAATGTATAAAGAAAAGAAAATACTACAACCATTTTACCATTTCAGCCACAATAAGACAATAAGATTTACAGAAGGTTGAATAGAAGTTTCAATCAGGGTGGAATTATTAAAACTTGTATCTTAGGGTGTGCAGGTGGCGCAGTGGTTAGCGCGCACAACCCATGTATGGAGGCCTTAGTCCTCGACGCGGGCGACCCAGGTTCGAATCCGGCTTGTGGTCCTTTCCTGCATGTCTCTCCCCCCCTCTCACACCCCCTTTCCTGTCAGCCTACTGTCAGAAGAACGAGCCACTAGTGCCGTAAAACAAAAAAAAAACTTGTATCTTACATTAACAATAAACTGAACTGAGTAAACAACACCGGATGTATACTTTATTTGGAAAATCAGACCACTCTCTATCCTCAGAGGAGACTTTGGTCTTTTGAAGTCACGCAGGTGCACCTTAATACCCTTTTGGACTTTTTCATGGCACCAGTCATATTTTCAGGTGTGATCTGAGGGGGTAGAGGTTATGAACAGTTGAGAGGAAACTTGATAAGCACATCAGGAAGACCAGATCATTCCTGGAATGCCCAACCCTGATGGTGGGAGGCAGAAGAACTCAGGCCAAACACAATTCAGGGGCAAAGTACCGCAAACCATTGGGGGAAATGTAATTCATCAGGCCACTTCATCCTAAATGCACAAATTAACTTTAGATGAGCTAAAAAAAATTGATTTTTATGCCATGTACCTTTTAGATTATTTAAGCATCCCAACTCTCAACAGACAACCAAAACACATGACCAGAGCCAGACGGTAATATGTTTTACAACTCTGTAATAAGTGATAAATTCTTTGCACAGAGCTGTCAGTTTTTCAGCAGATATAAAATAAGCACCTTTTAGGCATCTAGACTTCATTTAACCCAAACCTATATTTGTATATATTGTAGGATAAATATTATCAGTTTCAAGTTATGTTTTGACTGTATTGTTTTTAAACATAGCTGCTAAATGAATACAGTCAGTAATAACGACACAGAGGAAAAGATGTGTTGAATTTTTCTACATGGTTTAAAGACCAGAATTTAATTTTTGATAATACTGAACACATACATTTCTTGCAGATGAAATTGAATTTCAAAATAACTATTCATCTCGACACTAAGCAAAAATAAATATCAAATCTTTGTGTTTAATTTTCTTATTAATGATTTGCCAATTTGATCATTCCTACGATTTCCGTTATCATTTGTAAACTATTGGCCCATCTAAAAAGAATTGTGAGTATCCATGACTAAGCGAAATGCGAAATCAGTGTAAGAAAACTTGAGGTTAAAAAGTGTTTCTTTCGTTTTAATTAGTTTCCGATTTTTTAAAACAGTAAACAGAAAAGACAATGATACTAACTAGACATGATAAAGCTAGACATACGCGAATTTCGCCCTAACTTCCCTTGTTCTCTTTCGCCTGAGGAGGAGAGGAGAGGCTGAGATTTGTTGTCAGAAGACAATTCTGGGAATATCGCGAGATTATGGAGAGCTCTCATTAAATAGCCTAGCCGAGAGTTAAATCTCGCCGAGAGGAGGCTTCGCTGTTTGCGGTTATTGTTTAACTGTATACTGGAAAAAAAAAAAAAAAAAAAACCCGCAGACATAAGCGTTTAGTTAAACATTGACTGCATTTCTTGGCTATGTGTTGTCGTCGTTTCGGAACGGGGAGGGTGAGTTTTCTACGGTTTCATGTGATTTTGAGTCTGGAAGATCACCCTCTTATCTCCAGCAGTGTTCGCTGCAGGGCTGGGCCGTTGTTGGCCCACTAAAGACACACTAGCAAGATAGTCGATTAGTTGCCATGTTAGCCCCCTTTATTATTTTAACTTTAACCTAAAACTCTATCAACGGAATATAATCACGAGCGCGATTAGGTTAAACTGCCATTGTGCTGAATATCAACCGAGTTTAACAAATATATCTGTAGATTGAATACAAATAGAGAAAACTGATTAATATATAAGAGCGGTTTCATAAAAACAAGGTAATACCTTGATTATTTCAATTTTGATTTTGAGTTAAATTCAGAGATTATTCGTGTATGCAAACCCTTTGGACGTTTACCTATTTTGTCTCGTTAAAATAACAATAAAAAAATCACTGTAAAGTGTGGAATAGTGGAAATGTATAGTATATGTATATCTTAAAACTCCTTTTACTTTGTTGCCTTAATTAAAATCCAGTGACAGAAATTCTCTTAAATTTGCATATCTGGGAGCTCTGTACAGATTCACAGCTCAGGTACGAACATAAGGTAACAACATAACTATTAGGGTGATCACCTAACAAATCTGGCTTTTTTTTAGAGGACAGAACTCTGAAGAAGTTGGTCTTCTTGAATGGAAGATGCATGGAGCTAAATGCAGGGCAGCTCTACTGTTTAATAAATAACCCAGTAGATTCTGCAAACTGTTTGAAACGGGCAGAGGACAGGAGCAGGACATTTAGCCCAGAGCTATGGTGGGATGATTTAGATAAGATGACAACTATACTTTGGAATGGCCTAATCAAAGTCCAGACAAATTACATTGAAAATATGTAACCAAAAATATGACCAACTTTTCAAACTGTTGTTAACAGACATTCTCCAGTCCAGTCTGAGTTTAGAGTTTATTTGCCATGAATATAGGCCACACTTTTCTCTGTCTTTATGTACATACCGAATCATTGGGACAAACTAAAAAAGACCTGAGTTGTAAGAGCAGCCAATTTGACAGAAATTCCATCTTTTAATGTTTTTGATTAAAAAAAAATTGGGAACCATGTATTTTTTTTCTCTTCCTCTTTCTAAACATGTGATGCAGTGTGATAGACTGTCTAATAAAAACAGTGGCAATAATGGAAAAAATCAGCAAGTTTAAACCCTTTTGCAATACACTGTCTTTATCTGCAATATGGTATACCTCAATGATGTGCATTGGACTTTTTTTCCTCTTATTTCATGTAATTTTCCAAAGATATAATATGTAATTTAAGTTACTTGATAAATAAGTCTGCATGTCTCATTTTTTTCCCCTTGCTTTTTCAGCTCAAAGGAGACGAATTCCAGCCTCCAGCTCAGCCAAACATCTTCTGCTGCTGTCACAGAAAAATCTGGTTGCATTCAGCAGTAGAGGGCGAACAGCACCGCTTTTGCTCCTAATTATTTTGTCTGCCCTAAAACCCCAACCTCTCTAAGGATAACATGGAAGGACAAGCACAATGAATAGATACACCACCATTAGACAGCTGGGGGATGGCACCTATGGATCCGTCATCCTCGGTCGCAGTCTGGAGTCTGGAGAACTTGTTGCCATAAAGAAGTAAGAATCTGGAGAATTGTGGCTTTTTTTTTTGAATAACTTCCTTTAGATTCTCATTTATTTTTCTCACCTAGAAACAGTGTTTTGTGCTTTGGTAGATATGTTTTATAAAACATTTTCCTGTTTTTTTTTTTTTTTTTTGTTTCAGAATGAAACGGAAGTTTTACTCCTGGGAGGAATGTATGAACCTTAGAGAAGTCAAGGTACCTTTACATTTCAGACACTTATTTCATTTCTGAATAGCAAACAGTTAGATTTCTATTATAAGATAAGAAATAATAATAATAAATAAACATAACCGGTGCTGATATACATCAACATGGAAAACAGCATAAAGGCTGCACATAGAAGCCTAAGTAGGCATTAAAGAATCTGATATACATATTTTTTATATATATTTAGTTGTATTGAAGTTGTTTTTTGACAATTAGATAGTTACTGCAAGGAAAGCTTTATTTGATATTTAAGCCAAAAAGTTAAACTTTGCTTTATCATTGTTATTATAGGATATTTTGAATAAACTTTATTGAAAACAGGCCTTTCAGTTGTCAGCTAAAATGCTAACTGCAGTTAAATATTAAAGCTATGTAGTCTAGTTGTAAAAAAAAAAAAAAAAAAAAGAAATGTAATGGCCTTAATTTTATTTTTTTTTAAAGGTGTAGCTCCATTAGAGTGATGCTGTTTTTTTATCCTTGAAGATAAGGGGTTGAATTCAAAGCTTTTTTTTTTTTTTTTTTACAAAAGGATAAATTAATCTAAAAAAAGACACTACAACAAAACCACTTTGAACGATAAAATAGATTACACAGCTGAGAACTGTAGATGTAAAACATAGTGAGTCATACTCATGTTTTCACTTTAAGCTTGACGCATCAATCTAGAAGATTCACTGTCGTTTATTCTCTGATCTGAGTAGTTTGGTTGTCAAATAATCCGAACATTTCTTTTGTTTTATTTCTATAGTAGTTCAAAATGTCAGAGTCCATAGTTCTTCACCCCAGCTCTCAGAGCAGCAGGTGATTCTGGCGGACACCCCACCCCCACCCCCCTTTGCACAGCAAAGAAAAGGAAAAACATTGCTATGTAGACTACAACTCTAGCATGTCCCTTTAAGACCCCCTTTAACTTCCCCCTCCTTCCTAAAGCGTAGCATGTTTAGCATATTTGATTGAGTTTCCAACCCGGTGCATTCACCCTGCTTTGAACTTCTTCTATATATGATTTCCTTTTTTGAATTTTAGGCAGTAGCCCCCTTCAGCAGGGATTTTTTTTTTTAATCACAATCATTATATTTTATAGAGGAGGGCAGAGAGCTGCAGGTTGTGCTTCTGAAAGTGCTGCAATAAATCAGTTCGCATTGTCCCGCATGATTAGATTTATCGTTTAGTTTCAGCTTCATGTCTTCATTCGTTTATTTTCTAACATGTATATTTTTATTCTTTCAGTCCCTAAAGAAACTCAACCATGCGAACGTGATCAAACTTAAGGAGGTAATTCGGGAAAATGATCACCTGTACTTCATCTTTGAGTACATGAAGGAGAATTTATATCAGCTGATGAAAGACCGGTGAGGGGTTCTTTCTTTTTTATATGACTCTAAACATAAAAGGTTTTTAGATTTTGAAATTTTGCTTAACCCTTGTATGTTTTTTTTTGTGTGTGTTTTTACTGTAGAACGCGTTTGTTCCCAGAATCAGCAGTGAGAAACATAATGTTTCAGATCCTGCAGGGACTTGCTTTCATCCATAAGCATGGTAGGTCTATACAACCACAATCTGCTGTTTAATTGACATTTTTATACAATTTCTTTCCTGTTGAGGAGGCATCTCGCTCTGTCTGCCAGGGTTTTTCCATAGAGACATGAAACCAGAAAATCTCCTCTGCATGGGTCCAGAGCTGGTGAAGATAGCAGACTTTGGGCTCGCCCGTGAGATCAGATCTCGACCCCCTTACACCGACTATGTCTCTACTCGATGGTGAGTTCAAATGCAGCCTTTGTTTGACTGACATAGGATGGATTTCAGAGCTGTAAAGGCCATGCTGTTTCCCCCAGGTACCGGGCTCCAGAGGTGCTCCTCAGGTCCACATCTTACAATTCACCCATCGACCAGTGGGCGGTGGGCTGTATTATGGCTGAGCTTTACACGCTCAGGCCTCTCTTCCCTGGATCCAGTGAAATAGACACCATATCTAAGATCTGCCAAGTCTTGGGTACACCGAAGAAGGTAATATAAAGAAAACAAGTTTTAAGATAACTGAATCCATCCATCTGTCCACATTAAAGGCACATTATAATGTTTGCATAGTTTCTAAAATGTCTTTCTTTTAAATCTTGTCTTGCAAAGACAGAGCTGTGACCAGAGTGTTATTATTTCGTGGTCATAAATCCAACAACAGTGGTAATCTGTTTATGCTCTGTGTCTCGCTGTAGACTGATTGGCCGGAGGGACACCAGCTGGCGGGCGCCATGAACTTCCGCTGGCCTCAGTGCGTTCCCACTAGTCTGAAGACACTTATCCCCAACGCCAGTCCTGACGCCATCCATCTCATGACCGACCTGCTTCAGTGGGACCCCAAGAACAGGCCGGCTTCTGCACAGGTAGCATCTGCTGAGCAGCTGGTGTTCCTGCTGCCGAACGAAAACAAAAAACAAACAAAGCAAAACAAGGCTGACTGTGTGTTTAAACTCCTCTCAGGCCCTCAGATACTCATATTTCCACATGGGCCAAGTTCTGGGGACCCCTCAACAGATCCTGGAGCAGAGCAGACCTCAGCCAGCCCTTGTGCAGCTGCAGCCTCCTTTACAGACACAACAGACCCTGCAGCAGCAGCAGCCTCTTCTTTTGCTGAGGCCCATGCCTCCCGCCCAGCCTCCACCTTCTAACCAGCAGTGCACCCCACCCAGGCCTCTCCAGCCGTCTCCGGCATCAGCAGCGTACCAGCGGCACACGGGGCTGATTCGGGAGCAGCAGCAAAAGCACATCCGGAAGCAGGAGCAGTCGGCAGGGATGCCACAGAGTCACCTTCCCTATATTGTTGATAAGAGCCTGCAGAGCAAGGTGAGCCTGCAGCGGTGTAGACCTGATGGTGTGATGGGCTGGTTCCTGATATTTTGTTGTCTGTGTGCTTAGCCAAGGGAGCAGGAGCCAAACCTTCTTAATTATCAGGTGAAACCTAAAGGAGGAGGGCGGCGGCGGTGGGGCCACAGCAAAGGGGAAGACTGGGACAACTATGAGGAGAGCGACCTGTCCTCCTTAAGCATTCGTGGGAAAAGTAACTTTTCCTCTGAGAAGCGGAGGCAGGGAGAGGAAACTCTGAGCAGGTAAGGATGGAGTCGGATGATTTCCTGATTATGTGTAGGAAGCGTGAAGGCTAAGTCTGACACACGCTGCTCTTAACACACCGCCTCTTCCCTCTGACAGGTTTGGGGATGTTCTGGATTACAGTCGACCGAGCGGGAAGGAGGACGCACCTTTGAATCTAAACAAGACGGCAGCTTATCAGGAGCCACTGAGAACCGCCTCAGCCAAGCAGCACTACCAGAGGCAGTCCAGATTTCTACCTGGTAAGATAAAGACCAGCAGGTACAGCTGGTAGCTGTAGATGATGTAGTTGAATAAAAAGAATATGTAAATGTTCAAAACTAACACTAGAAGAGCAGAAAAATAAAAGGTATTATTAAACTTGTTTGTAAGCTTAATACAAGCTTTTTGGTACACAACTTTTTTAAGTTAAACAACCTCCATTTTTGGTGGAGGAGTTTACCCCACATTGGTCTAAAAAATAATTCATAAGAAATCCGTCTTATTTATCAGACTATTTTATTTTTGTTTGCTCTAATCCTTAATTGTTTCCCTCAGGCATAAGTACAAAGAGGAGCGTGACCATTGATAGCAGTAAGGATTTCACTGGAAGCCATCTTTGGGGTGGCAGTGGTATTCCTTTTGGAGGAACTCTGCCGAGCAGAGGAGCACATGGTAACCCTTCTGGTCTAATCGCTGCCATTTGTTGACTCAAAGCTGCTCCCCAGTGAGTTGGTATCCGTTTGGCTTTCATCTTCAGGTACAAACACTATCCCTGGTGGATACATGCCATCATTCTACAAGAAAGACAGCGGCTCTGCTGGCCACAGAGGGAGGCAGAGTGCATCACTGGAAGCAACAGCATCAAGTGAGCTTTCTTAGATAAATGTTTATAGGAACTTTCATGCAATGAAATCGTGCACATAACCGTAACTCAGATAAAAATTCACCTTGTATTGAATTTTTTTCATTTTTTATTGATTTTTTTTCTTTATCGTGGTTCTAGATTATGCAACCTGGCGGTCTGGTCGGACTCAGACTCCCTCTGCCAATGCGCCTACAGCCAACAAAAACACACCCAGTCTGCTTCCTCGTCCGCCGCTGCAGAGCATTCACGGCCGAACAGACTGGTCTGCCAAATACGGACACCGATAGTGCCCTCCTCCTCCTCCCCAGTCAGCTCTTTGTGTATAAATGTTAATAGTTGCACTGTTGTAAAAATTCCATGTTCAATATTAAAATAAGGTTATGCATTACTAATTAATTGGTTTCAAATTCAATTCATGATACTGTATTTATTCCAAAGGGAAATTAAATGTATTAACTCATATTTAGTTGTTGTAGGTGTTGATAGCTGTAGGCAGGAAGGATCTTCTGTAGAGGTCTGTCATGCACTTGATCAGGTGAACCCTCTGACTGAAGACACCCTGTTGTTGTTTCAAAATCTTCTCGAGAGGATGCTCACTGTTGTCAATAATCTTCATTTTATGAATAATTCTCCTTTGTGAAATAATCTCCAGAGGTTCCAGAGAACGTTCTAGAACAGAGCTGGCCTTCTTTATTAGCTTGTTGAGCTTTAAGTCATTTGCTCTGATGCCGTTACTCCAGCAGATGATGGAGAAAGAGATCAGACTCTCCACAACAGACTTAATAGAAAATATGCAGCATCTTTTTGCAAACACCCAAGGACCTAAGCTTCCTTAGCTGTCCAGGTGAACACCAAGGTATTTATACTCCTCCACCACCTCCACTGTTGATGTTAACATGATTCAATTTGTTCCTGTTTCTCAGAAAACAATCCAGATGGGCCTGGTTTGAATTGAAGGATGAAAAGATGAGAAAGGTTGCTAAGCATGATGCTGTGGGTCTTTACTAAAGCCCCTGAAAACAACATTACACAGCATGTTATAAGAAAAACTCATTGCTGGTTTTTTTAGCAAGATGACTGCGAAAAAAAAAAAAAGTAAATAAAACACCAAATCAACATAGAAATGATTCATAAAACATAAAATCCTTTAGAAAAGATTAGGATGAAGCTGAATAGAGATAAGGTTATTAAGGTTATAACCTTATTATTGTCAATAAGGTTATTGACATTGTATTGAAACGTATCAGCACCAGAAGGGACAAAATGTTTTTAATTCATAATGTCAGATTCGATCCATTCCATCCATTCAAGTCAAAATGAAACACAATCATGAGAATATGTTACTGCAATTAAAAAAAATGATTTTAAAGGAAATATGATGAATAAATGGAAGATGTTCTATTCTGTTTCTGTAAAGAGTGATACTTTTAAAATAGTATTTACAAAAAACAAAAAGTAAGGCAGACTGCCACGTGCAGCGCCGCAATTGGATGTGTCTGAAGCTTGGAGCTTGACTTCCCTACGTTTCTCCTTTTGGCCTTGAGCTTGTTTGGAGGTTCTAGCAGGGGAGCGCAGCTACTGGTACACCGAAGGATGGTTGTCCGCCGCGGGGGGACGTCGTCCGCTGCCACCGAGCGCAGAGCTTCGGGAGGGACACAAATGGAGCAGTGAGGGAGGAAGGGGACACCCGCCTAGCCAGCCAGATCAGCCGAATCAACCCTAGCGATCAATGGGGTGACAGATGTCGCAGCCAGATCGCCCTCACATCCGAGAGGGAGTAGCCGCTGGTACCTTATTTATACAACAACTAAGACTTAGAATTTTCTATAACGGTTCCAGTGTGTCAAATATGTGGGAGGTAGAATCTTCACTGGAATAAATACTAACTCATTTATACTGGATCCAAACACTGTTAGTTTTCATCATTTGGAAATAATAGCTGAAAACGGTTGAAAATATAAGGTACCCACACTGCCTTGCGGAAATATGTAAATTTATCCGCATCATGTGACAATACGGCGGAAGCTGATAAACGCGACACTACTGTTTAAGCGTTGTGGTTTTGCTTTTTTTTATTATCTAGAATGATAATAATGCATACATAGGCTGGAGGCTTATCTTTTATAAATGGAGTAATTGCAGTTTTATTTGAATTTTGTTAACTGAATAGACACAGCATTATACAACTGCATTTATTTATTTAGATTTTCTCATCACTGCCGGAAATCACGTACCCACTGTGCGCTGGCAAAAAAGTTAGGCTTTAAAATTTAGATTGAGTCTACTGTTTGGGGTGATGGCATAAAGGAACTGATCCTGTATAACATCTATAGCTTTGATTGTCGGGGAATATTGAGGTTCTGTCAAAAAAAAAAGAAATATAACATATTTGTTGTTTTTTTTTATCTTCGTATCGGTAACCGGATCCAAACTCCCCTACAACACGGACTCTCGTCGTTTCTCCATATAAGTACTTCTGCGCTCGCATGAACTCGTGTGGTTGTGAAACGTCATCAGCCCACAGTTTCAACACAAGACCGAGAACGAACAAAATCCCCGGATGTTGTTCTCGCCCCTCTCGCTTTACCAGACACGCATCAGAGCGGACTTAAAAAACACAGACAATAATGCCCGGGTGTTATATAGCGAGCACAAACAAATCGGAAAGCAAAAAAATATGTATATAAAAAGTTAACTCAGAAAGATATTCAAGTGAAAGCAAATATGCATTGTCTTTATGGCTTTTATATTTTTTGAATAGTGGAGAGATCTAGTATATTATTTGAATTCCTCTTTAAAGGCTGAAAAGCGAGGTTACTGATTTGACAATTTAGACATATGTATTATAATATTTGGCGACTAATAAAATGAGATTGATAATATAAAAATGTTTTGCGTTATTAGTGGGATAAGAGAAGAATACAAACAAAACATTTATATAAGTAAGAGAAAGTCATCAAGAATTGTTTTGCAAATAAACGTACAAACATCTTGCCAGAAAATACGTGAGAAGTTGCCTGACCAGAATAAATGACACATCTTCTTCAGAGTTGGCAGAATGAGCAGTTCCTGTCAATGACTTTTTTGTATGTATTAAATTTTATGTATTAAAGGTGAGGCCTTTAATCCCAGGAACACCATGCCTACTGTCAGGCATGGTGGTGGTAGTATTATGCTCTGGGACTGTTTTGCTGTCAGTGGAACTGGTTCTTTGCAGAAAGTAAATGGGATGATGAAGAAGATGGCAGAATGAGAAGTTCGTGTCAATGACTTTTTTCTATCATTGAGGGAAATAGGCTACTTTAGTACACATTAGTATAAGCAGGGTCTAGATCTGGCAGAGTCAGAACAGAAGTTACAGAAGATTTTAAAAGCATTTTAACACCAGACTGGATGGCATCAAAAATAGGTCCATATTCCATTGGTGGTATGGGAAGAACACACTTTTCTAGAAGTTCAGAATAAGACATTAAGACACCATCAGGACAAAAAAAAAGCTGCTAAACGAAGATGATTCCCGTTTACTTTCTGTTTGCTCTGAAATTGTGCGTCATCAATATCATGTTGAATCCACCTATCAGATCCCCTCTACCAGCGCCCGAGAAAGAGAGAGCATTGACCTTTTGTAGACGCCCCATTGGACCCTGCGTGCAATCACGTGCCTATAGGGCGGCCATATTGGGTCAGACCATTATTCACATAGCTGCTGTCAGAATGAATATGAGACACCTACGATCTGATTTTATCCACATGTAAGAGGAGTCAAAGATATCAGTGTATACAATGTCATCTCAATGTATTCCCTTACACGTCACAACCTCACCAAAGCAAATTTTATGATGACCTTTAAACTAAATTACACATATTTATTCAGATTCAAAACAATTTAGACTGAATTCAGACTGGATGAGATATATGCAGTTATATATTTTGGGATTAAATATTAATATGACTAACAAAGTTTTATGTTAATGTATTATATTATTATATTACATAAATATGTATTTAAATAGTATATTATTATTATTCAGTATTTTTAAGGGTTGTAGTGTGATAATGACTATTATGATCTATAGTGGAAACCTTGTTACTATTATTAAGCATTTCTATTAATTTTAATTTACATTTTTATTTTTGTTATTGTCAAGATTTTTTTTATCAAACCACAGTGAGTGGTTAACATATGTTGAATCTAGCTTAAGGGTTTAGAACCTGATAACTTTGTCTAAACTTCTTCAAAAACTGTTCATTTTTATCATTATAATTACTCAAGCCCAATTTGAACAC